>JAJJWW010009253.1:0-22850 GCA_023531295.1 Papaver armeniacum
GTTGATAAATGGTTTCTTGTAAAAAAAATCGAAACCGTATGGATAAATCACATGATCCTTGTCTACTAGACAAAGATATCAAATTGAATTGACTGTAGGATGAGTTCAGATACCTTGTTACATTTTCATTATAACCATCATTTTGTTTCTCGTGTTTTGTTGATCACCTGGTCGATAACTCCTTCTCATTTTACAGATGCGGAAAAAATCTTGAAGGAAATTCGGACATATCTATTATGGATTGAATGAACTAGTACTCAAATCCAAGGACTTTTTTTTGTATTAGTACTTTTTTGTTTCCGTTAAAAAAACACAATACTTTTTGTGTGAACTGTTAACTATCTTTTGTGTTAAAATCTAGTTTCTGAACTTAGTCTTTTTGTTTGTTTTACTTTTCTTTTTTTTTCCCAGACTAAATCCGCGGTTAATCCGCATCCGTCTTGTATCATCCGTGGATCCGCGGATGTCAAACCCGCGGTGATTGGGCGGGACACGGTTGGATTTTCCAAATCCGCAACTTTGACGGTTCGGACACGGGTGACCCCTAATCCGCAACCGTCCGTCCATTGCACACCCTAACTCTACTCACTGTTAAAAAGTTTATGCATCTCCAGCCCCTCTGATGGACAGTGGCAGTTCAGTCGAGGTTCTATTTTACAACACCTTCAAAAGAATGAAGCTGTCCGATGATATCCTAATCCCGTCGACCTACCGAATCTACGGCTTCAACGGTACAATGATGGTACCAAAAGGAGAAGTCACCCTTAGAGTCTCGGACGGCGAAGGGTTCCTAGACACACCCACCACCTTTTGTGTGGTCGACGTTGTGTCGCCTTATGAAGCGATCCTTGGCCGACCCTGGTTAGCGGGAATCAAAGGGGTCGCCTCGTCCTACCACAAAAGATTGCGGTTTCCATCCTATCGAGGGGTAGTGGAGGTATAGGGCGACCCCCAGACTGCACGACAATGAGTGCAAATCGAAATCCAGCAGAATGAAGAAAGACGATCGAGGAAACCACAGGAAAAGAACAAAGCTAGGGAAATAAAAGCGGGGGAAGAGCTATAAAAGGTAATATCACGGAGCCATCACCACCTACAAAGCTGACAAGGAGGAGATCTTATAGCAATCAAAGGAGCCGGCAACAATGATTGAACCAAAGCCTAATTTCTCGCTTTAGAATCCACCCGACAAGTTAACTTAGGCATCGAGGAAGAGCCTAAAATGGTGAGAGTGGGGTCTCTATTAACGGACGAACAGACGCGGCAGCTGATAACTCTCTTGAAAGAGCACATGGACGTATTCGCATGGCAAATGCACGATATGGAAGGAATTGACCCGGAAATCTGCTCACACCACTTGAGAATATACCCCAAGGTCAAGCCGATCCGACAAAAGATGAGACGAATTGCACCTGAGCTACAAGCAGCGGTGGAGGCCGAACTAAAAAAGTTACAAGTAGCAGGAATCATTCGAATATCCCAATACCCACAATGGATATCTAATATGGTGATAGTCCCCAAAAGGAATGGAGGCATTCGCGTCTGCATCGACTTGATGATTTGAATAAAGCTTGCTCGAAGGACAGCTTCCTCTCCCAAAGATCGATCACCTTGTAGAATCCATAGATCGGATACAAGGAAATAACACTTATGGACGGGTACTCGGGGTACAACCAGATTCCCTTGGCCCCTGAGGACCAATAGCACACATCGTTCTTCACACCCAGAGGGTTATATTGTTACACCAAAATGCCGTTCGGACTAGAAACGCAAGCGCCACATACCAAAGATTAGTAGAAGATATGTTCGAAGACAAAATACATAACACCATCGAGGTATATGTGTACGACATGCTTGGTCAAAAGCAAGGTAGCTACCAACCACATCGGCGATCTCCGAGACATATTCCAAACTATGAGAAGATTCAAGATGAGGGTGAATCCTGCTAAGTGCACTTTCTGGGTCACCTCGAGAAAATTTCTAGGATACATAATTACCGACAAAGGTATCGAAGCAGACCCAGATAAGATCCGAGCAGTAGTAGAAATGCCATCACCCGTGACAATTAAGGATGTACAACTACTAAACAGGAACTTGGCAGCCTTGGGGCGATCCATCCCTCGATCATCCGACAAGTGCAAATACTTCTTCGGGACGTTGAGGAAAGGAGAAAAGTTCAAATGGACTGAGGAATGCGAGGAGGCATTTGAAAAATTAAGCAAAGATCTCGCGAGTCTGGGGTGGTACAAAGGCCCGAGCCCGAGGAAGTACTAACCCTTATACCTAGGGGCGACTAGTTACGCCATTAGCGCCGTATTAGTCAAGAACGTATGAGCGGAAGAAAAGCAGGTGTATTTCATAAGTAAAAATATGAACCCAGCGGAGAGGAACTACACCAGAATCGAGCAACTGATATTAGCACTGGTATTCGCAACTCAAAAGCTTCTGACGTATTTCCAAACCCACAAAATTCGGGTCCTCACCAAATCCTCCATAGAATCGATTTTCGACAATGCGGCCAGATCGTGGCGGATCTCCAAGTGGAGCGCACGGTGTCAAGCAATTCGATATTTTCTACTGAAATGAGAACAACAATTAAAGCACGAGCAAAGGCGAGACTTCTAGCAGACTTCCCCGAGCGACGAAGATGAAGTGGAAGACATCCCGGGGAATGGAGGAAGACCAAGAGGACCCTTCCGACCTACTCGAGACATGTAACCCAACACGATGGGAAGTTTTTATGGACGAGATCATCAAATAAAGACGGCCAGCCTAGGATTGGTCTTCACGACACCAAAAGGAAAAAGATGGTCCACTGCTCGGACTCGAATTTGGCGACCAATAACGTCCACGAATCACGAAGCGGTGATACATGCTCTGCGCCTGATAGTGTAAATGGGAATTCAAGACGTAAGATTAACAAGTAACTCTCGCCTAGTCATCCGAAAAATCAGCGGGCAAGACGCCATACATGATCCATCGTTACAAAAATATTGGGATCTCGCCCAACTTTACATCGGCCAAATACCAACTATCAAGTTCCTAAGACATATGTAGGAAAGATAATCGCCACTCTGATGCCCTAAAGATACATCGCTTCCATGCTAACGGATGCAAGTGTTGAGGGCATCGTAATTATGTGAATCTTAATGCCTTCTGCTCGAGACGGTAGACATCGCCGCACATGTAGCAGCAACCATTACCGATCAAGATAAGGCCGATGATCGCGGAAACCGATCCACGAGTATCTTGAAACAAGAAATCTGCCCAAGGGGCGACCCGAGATCAACAAAATCAAGAGTAAGGCAGACTGCTGTACGAGCCCGAGACTCGCACTGTGACAGGAAATCATACCTGGGACCATTATTAAGGTGCCTGAGTAAAGAAGAGGGGCACACTATCTTGAATGAATTGCATTATGGGGCCGCGGAAACCACAGCTCGGGCCGTAGCCTAGCAACGCGAGCCAAGACTATGGGATATTTCTCGGGCCTTACATGAATGAGGATGGAAGATATGGCCCTCATTTGTGACAAGTGTCAAAAATTCGGCAAAAGGATACATGCACCAGCAGTGACGTTAAACTCAGTAATCAGCCCGTGGCCCTTCGCTAAATGGGGGATCGACATTGTGGGACAACTACATGTCGGATCGGGAAGAGAAAATACTTGATCGTGGCTACCGACTACTTCACTAAATGGGTAGATGCCGCCCTTTGAAGTATATCCTGGATAAGGATATTTTCGATTCATTTGGGAACACATCATATGTCGCTTTGGAGTACCAAAGAAGAATCGTCTCGGACAATGGAAAACAGCTACAGGGTAAGAATATCGACTTGCTATTCAATACCTACAACATCCGAAAGAGAAAGTCCACACCCCTTTACCCCCAGAGTAATGGACAATTCGAGATCACAAACAAAACCATCGCCGACAACTTGAAAAAGAAGCTTGATGGATAATACAGAGAATGGTGGGAGGAGCTTTACAACGTTTTGTGGGCATATAGGACAACTCGCAGAGAGGCGACTGGGTTATCACCTTTCATGCCAACATATGGGACAGAAGCTATCCTTCCGACAGAGGCAATGATACCTACAACAAGGACCGAGGCATGGAGGCGAAACATATTGGCAGATCTCATCTTGGCCAAGCTCGACGATCTAGAAGAGACAAGAGAGATGGCCCTAAAAAAGATGGAAAATTACCAGCGAAGAATACAACGAGAGTATAATAAGCGGGTCTGACCGAAAGAATTCCAACCAGGGGACTTGGTATTAAAGGACCTACCCAAATATGAACGTGACAAAAAGGGCGGAAAGCTAGTAGCACGATGGGGAGGACCCTATACCATTGTCGAAAAGGTTGGTGGAGCATACAAGATACTAAAACCGGACGGAACACCCGAAACACGACCATGGAATGCTAAACGACTAAAGCTATATCACCCCGAGAACAGGTATAATACATTGTCAGCTATTTCCTTGAAAGACCACGTGGGGTTGGAAATGTGACAATTGGGTCTAAATGGTCGTTTCGAACCTGAGGCGATGGCATTGTGAAAGTGCCGGGGCGACTTACATTAAGACAAAGCATTCGAACTCTGGGCGACAGCAGTGGTGCAAGTGCCGAGGTAGACTTAGGGCCCCGGTGGTTGGAAACCGCAGGGCCGATTGTCGAGGCATGAGTACTCACAATCGAGCAAACAACATTGCTCCCCTCGCAAGTGGCCGAAATCATTTTCCCAAGAAAGTTAATTGATAACTTCTTGGGATATCGATCCCATAGACACTAGGAAAGACCAACTACCCTGCCACTAGATCTTTCAAGACAGTGATGAGATACCTCAATAGGGACATGGCATTGGGCCCGATGACCCTCCCTGTTGAGAGTGTTCGACAGAAATGACATTCACGATTAACCAATCTACTCATGTTTGTACAGGTATACATACCTTAGTCGTGCAAATAAACCACACATCATCGGCATAACATAAATAAGAACGATAACATGAATAGTAATGTCAGATAACAAGAAAACCAACCAAATTGGCGACGCGGCACCCCGTTAAAAAAGTGTACGAGAAACTAAAGGTGTTCGAGAGGATTACAACCCATGGCAAAGGGTAAAACAGCGACGCAACGCTACAAAAGACAAGCTTACTCTTTGGGAGGAACTGACCCCAGAACCGCCACTCTTAGCAGCAAAGATCGGCTCGTTTCTTGTCAAGTAACCGCCTTCACACCGGCTTTGACCTTCACGACAAGCTTATCGTTAAACTTCACCTTTCAAAGAATAAGATCCTCGTGTCACCCGCCGATGTCACTCAAAGCCGGGGCCACCGCCCGAGTAGTTGAGATTCCCTTGCCAACAATCGCACCTCCTTTCCCTTAAATCGGGAAATCTCCTCTTCCAACAATGCCACCTTCCTCCGCTTCTACTGCTAAAACACGAAAGCAGTCACCACATAATAACAAAGACTAAGAACAATGACAAGGAAAACACAACACAAGGCACACCACCTTCCAAAGTAAAGGGGTAACTACTCTAACATCTCTTCGCACTCGGCATAAGCTACACTCGAGGGAAGATATCTTAGTGGAAAGTTCTAGATATCGTTGCTCGTTAAACTCATTGGAGGGGAAGACTTTTATGATCACTCCATTCAATTTCTCTCACAGAATGGGCTATCTGCAACCCGATAATTGAGCGCGAACCCACTCCAACTCCTCGAAACATTCTTGGACTCTCTAAGCTTCTCAAGGATTCTTGACTACACTTCGGCAAAAGATTCTTCTCCCCAAAATCCGAAGGCGACTCGCATGCAAATCTCGAACTCGAAGCCTTAACGCCACACCGACTTTCTAAGTTATCGTCCAGCAGTGTTTTATCGCCGCATTTACACCTTGGAACCGAGATAAGCTCGCCTAAGATTATCAATCTCCTGGACATACTCAACAAAAGATCGTAACGATGCGGTTGGGTTGAAGACCTCAATCTCTGGGCCTCCCGCACGATCGAATTTATCATCCTTATTGACAATCCTCGTTGTAAATTCGACACGTGATCCCGTTTTATATTAATTTCTCTCTTTAGTGCGATATCTCGTAAAAGATCGGCCTCCACACTAGAAGTTTTGCCAGGGAAGGCAAAAGATTAAACTCGTGGATATTGGCACCAAAGAATCAATCATAAACACTTGAAAGTTATGTAACTACCTTGGGTCTCGGCTAGTCGCTTCTCCAGTCCGGGATCGCCGCGCTCTTGCCGTAATAAGAGGCGAAGACCTCTCTCTACGACCTCCTTGCGCCCGAATAGCGCATTTAACAACGAGCGATTGATATCCTAACGCTGATGGTGGTTTTTAAACAAGGGGTAAAATCGTGAAACCCCATGACCTAGTGTTACCCGTAACACATTAACTAAGAGCATTTAACTCAGTGTAAATATTAATAGAGGTATTTTTCAAAATACCGATTATTTCGCTGGCTACGTAACCCTAATTCCAAAACCAAGCCGCACACCGCGCACCACTAAGCAACCATGCCAAACCAAGCCGCACATGCGCACCATGGCAACAATGCCAAACCAAGTCGAACATCGCGCACCATGGCAACAATGCCAAACCAAGTCGCACATCACGCACCATGGCAACAATGCCAAACCAAGTCGCACATCAGCAAGACCACCGCAACCATGCCAAACCAAGCGCACATCGCGCACCATGGCAATAATGCCAAACCAAGTCGCACATCGCGCACCATGGCAACAATGCCAAACCAAGTCGCACATCGCGCACCATGGCAACAATGCCAAACCAAGTCGCACACCGCGCACCACGACAACCATGCCAAACCAAGCCGCACACTCGCGCACCATGGCAACAATGCCAAACCAAGCCGCACACTGCGCACCATGGCAACAATGCCAAACCAAGTCGCACAACAAGGCGCACCATGGCAACAATGCTAAAACCAAGTCGCACATGCACCACGGCAACCATGCTAAAACCAAGCCGCACATCGCGCACCATGGCAACAATGCTAAAACCAAGCCGCACATTGCACCATGGAAGCAACGCCAAAACCAAACTACATATCACACTCATTGGCAACCATGCCAAACTGAGCCGCTATGCCATTGGCACATGCCAAATATAGCGCCCTAGGCTTGCAAAACGTGCAACTAGGTCAACATGGCCGTACGTGCCATTGGCACATGCCAACGCGTACCACAAGCCATATTTCCAAGCCGCTATGCCATTGGCGCATGCCAAATATAGCGCCAGGCTTGTAAAACGTGCAACTAGGTCAACATGGCCGACGTGCCATTGGCACATGCCAACGCGTACCACAATCCATATAACCAAGCCGCTTATGCCATTGGCGCATGCCAAATATAGCGCCTAGGCTTGCAAAACGCAACCAGGTCAACATGGCCGTACGTGCCATTTGGCACATGCCAACGCGCACCACAAGCCATATTTCCAAGCCGTTATGCCATTGGCGCATGCCAAATATAGCGCCCTAGGCTTGCAAAGGGTGCAACTAGGTCAACATGGCCGCACGTGCCATTAGCACATGCCAACGCGTACTCACAAGCCATATTTCCAAGCCGCTTATGCCATTGGCGCATGCCAAATATAGCGCCTAGGCTTGCAAACGTGCAACCAGGTCAACATGGCCGTGACGTGCCATTGGCACATGCCAACGCGTACCACAAGCCATATTTCCAAGCCGCTATGCCATCGGGCGCATGCCAAATATAGCGCCTAGGCTTGCAAAACGTGCAACTAGGTCAACATGGCCGTGACGTGCCATTGGCACATGCCAACCTCGTACCACAAGCCATATTTCCAAGCCGCTTATGCCATTGGCGCATGCCAAATATAGCGCCCTAGGCTTGCAAAACGTGCAACTAGGTCAACATGGCCGTACGTGCCATTGGCACATGCCAACGCGTACCACAAGCCATATTTCCGAGCCGCTATGCCATTGGCGCATGCCAAGAGAAGCGCCCTAAGGCTTGCAAAACGCAACTAGGTCAACATGGCCGCACGTGCCATTGGCACATGCCAACGCGTACCACAAACCATATTTCCGAGCCGCTATGCCATTGGCACATGCCAAATATAGCGCCTAGGCTTGCAAAAACGTGCAACTAGGTCAACATGGCCGTACGTGCCATTGGCACATGCCAACACGAACCACGAGCCATATTTCCAAGCCGCTATGCCATTTGCACATGCCAAATATAGCGCCCTAGGCTTGCAAACCATGCAACCTAGGCCAAGTCGGCCACGCATGCCATTGGCACATGCCAACATGCTCGCCGGTAGCTTTTTCTTACCAAAGCCATGACCTAACGGCCACGCATGCCATTGGCACATGCGAACATGCTCACGGTAGCTTCTTCTTACCAAGGCCACGGCCCTAATGGCCACGCATGCCATTGGCACATGCCAACATGCTCGCTGGTAGCTTTTTCTTACCAAGGCCACGGCCCTAATGGCCACGCATGCCATTGGCACATGCCAAACACACACGCTGGTAGCCTAACTTTCAAACCGTGCAACCTACCACCAAGGCATTCTGCGCATGCCACTGGCACATGCCACACACGCCACCAACAGCTCTGGCATTGCTGATGTGACTCAATAATATTGTAGAAAGTGGTAGTAAGGTTGTCGTTCACTCGGACTTGATGAAATCGATCTTAGGGTTTAATAAAGAAAATAATAAAAATACGTATATATACAATTTATGTCACAAGACGGAGAGAGCACGGATTCAGGATTCCGCCAAACACATAACAAAAGGTTCAAATATTAATTCATTTAACAATTATAGATCAACAAATAAAAACATGACTCTTATTTTTGCCAAAGTTGATTCTCAAAATATTAGTTATAAATCGTAAGCATGGGACATCAAACATTTAAGCAAGCATGACCCATCTAATAAAATAATAACTAATTTTATCAAATCATAATTCAATTTTTAATCGTCCCAGTTCAAAAGTCATAAAAAGAATTAATTAAAATTACCCATGTATGAAGTTCGTCTTCCTTCGTCGTCCGATGATGGGTCTAGCTCATCATGTTGGAAACACGCTCAAAATCCATTTTTATTGCTCAAAAGAGGTTTACAAATGATGCACAAAAGGAGAATGGTAAAACCGAGGGTTTGCAAATCAGCTTATAGGTGTTGCAAACTCGTTACGACTACGATAGATACGATGGCGGGCAGTACGGCTGCGACCCACGCCTCGGGCAGTCCTTTTCACCGTTGAAAACGATCGTTTTGAGAGTCTGTTCTTCACGTTCTTCGAGATGCAAGAAGAGAACTCGATTCTCTCGAAACTTGATTTTAAGGCTCTTGTAGCGCACTCAAATCCTCCCAAACTCTCCGTGAACCTTCCCCGAGTCCCAGTGATCCTTTTATACTCGAAAGCGACAAAATATCACATTATAATTGCGTATAATCCTCCCATCACTCCTGTTTAAAGAAAATATTTTCTTTCCTCGTTTTACTTCTACACGGCACGATGATGTAAATACGTGCTGAAGCTTCCTTAATTCATTCCTACACGTTTTTGAAGTGACCAAACACGAGCAAAACTCGTCCAAACACGCTGTAACCGTGAATATCTCTCCGTAGCCGTGCTCTCTGTTTTCTTCTCGCACAATTCCGGTAAATTGAGACGACTAAATTGACCCACACCAGCCCCGCTAGGCCCAGAGAAAGATACCCAATCAATTTAGGCCATTGAGTCTCCTTCTAACTCGTCCAAAAATCAAGCCAAAATCTGCCAGGCGTGACATATTTTTCACCAAAATCCGCTTTTGAAAGTTTGTCAAGAAGGTGCCCTTATCACATTCGGGGGTGCGAATAGCAGGAGTGCCTCCTTAAGGCTGGGTGCCCCTTAATAATTCGAGACAAGGGGTTACCCATATCCAAAGACGAGTCCGAATACGAGTTTGCACTCAAGCATACTAAAATTCATATATAAGTCACGAGCTCTACTCAGATAGCTTCCATCTATGGACATCAATACCCGAGTCAAAACTAATCACTTGGATAGATCAAGAAGATGAATATGAGAAAAACATAGATGGTTTTGATGTTTACTAAGTGAACGGTGTTTCCCATATCATTTGAAGGCCTCCGCCAAAATGAACCTATCCTAATGGACTGAGATACTAGTTCGACTAATATCAACACACCGGCATATACAAGGGAACCAGTGGTCGATAATCCTAACCCAGGGTCAACACAACCGGCATATACAAGGGTTCCAACAGTCGACTTTATTGAATTTATTCCGGTTGGTCTGATGGTCCGGGTCTCAATTTTTCTTTTTCTTTTTTTTTTTTTTTTTTTTTTTTGTATCTCAATCACACTAAATTCATTCTAGCATTGGTAACAACTTGATTCGTGGGCCCCACATAATCACTTAGAGAAACATAGTTTCAAGAACAAAAAAATAAAAATAAGTGAAAAGGACTCAACGAGATATGGTGAAACTATCATGTTATTTCTAACACCCGAGCCTGTGTTTTTATGAATAGACTCTTTAGATGTTGCCATCTATTGATTGGTTCCTCAACTCCTACAACCAAAATGCTTCCATCCACTTAGATTGGTTAGTGCCATCCTTAATAAGCATAAATTTCTAGGCTCGAGTTTATCGTAACTAAAAAGTTTCTCCCATACCCCCAAACTTAAATCTAACATTGTCCTCAATGTTCTAAAGATGAAATTAAAAGCATGAACAATGAGAAACTGTCACCACTTGAAGAGTAAGGAAAGATATTACCGTGTTGCAAGAGCATGGGTTACCTCCCAAGAAGTGCTAAGTTTAAAGTCTTGACCAGGACATTGGAAAGGATTAGTCACCTCAAGAATCATATAACAAGAACTGAATAACTGCGGTCATCTGGATCAAAAAGTGCTAACCACAAGAAGAGGAAATCCCACAGACCAGAAGATATCCAACACACCCTCATATATTTTTGTTTAAGACAACTACATCTAGTTGTGGTTCGGGTTCAGGCTCTATAAAAAGGGTCTAGATAAAAAGTTTTCATCGGCTGGATTTCCTCAAAGCTAAGATCCAGTTCAGGTTGAAAAGTCTGTAAAAACTCAGATAAGAACATAGAAGCACATAATATTAAACCTGAATAATTGAGGATCCTCTAAAGTCAATCAGTTTTGACTCACATAATTGACCACATGAAACATGTGGTCAATCTTAAGCAAATGTGTCGGTACCCTAAGCTCCTAAAGTAATTAGGTTTAGTCTCAAAACTTAATAATTGACACATCTGAAACTTAAACGTTCCCACAATTGGTTGAAAAATATTTGGTGGGAAAACAAAGTCAATCATGGTATCATAGCCTCGGGTTAACCACATCAACCGGAGGATGGGTTTAACAACCGAACTTTTATGGACACAACTAGGTTCAGGAAAAAGTGTATGAAGATAATCTTTTAAAATGGTTGAGGTACATATGTCAAGTCCCAAGTTAGGGACTTTTCTAAGAGTTAAAGCACATGGAGAATGATAATCACCCCAAACTTAGAGTTTTAAAGTGTCTCTAGAAAGACTAGTCACAACTTCCCTAATTTCAAGGTCATCTCGATTCCCCGAAAATGGTCAATTGATTCTTCTAAGTTAGGTACATCCTCACTCATCTCTACGAGTTCATTTTCTTTTTCTAAGTCTATTGTTTCTAAATCGCTAGACTCAAAATATACTCGTTCCTCTAAACCATCATTGGCTTCAGAATCAAAAGGAAATACTACATTGTCTAAAACGGGGGTATCTCTAGTCAAATCCTCATCCTTTTGAATAGGTGAATAATTATTAAAATTATTTGGATTTGAACTAGAAATATTATTATCGTTATAAAGTTCAATTGGAGTAACAAAATCCCGATCACTATGCCTATTTATTTCAAATTCTTCATCAACACTATCCTCATCATAATCATCATTATAATAATATGAAAATGGTTGAACCTCATCTAGACAAGTAGTGTTACCAATTTTAACCTCGTCATCTTGATTATAAATAACTGTCCTTATTTTCAAGGGTAGTATTGGGAACAATATATTGGAATCAAGACTAATCTCGAGCAAATTTTTCCACTTCCTATTTGTACTCTTAACCTGAGGGAATGTCTCTAGAGAAACTCACGTGTGGACTCTTCTGGAAGTTTTTAATATTATAAGTTGACTCAAGAATAAGTGAAACTTCTGTGTTGACTCATTGAAACTCTTGAGAGAAGAGGAATTATAAGAATTTTGCTCGTAAGACTGATTCATGTGAATAGTAATTGGGCTCACCATGGTATGAGCCATATCCTTCAAAAGGTTGGCGTTCCCAACCATTATTCACACTATGGTCATAAAAAGAGTGATGTCCATATTGTTCAGTTGGATATTCATATTCATTTCGATGGCTATTATAATACCAGCTTGACATCCTAATCGCAAGGGAATTCTACACAAACACAAACAAGGATGACTCGACCACAAAGAAACCTACCGATTTCTAGCAAACAAAAAGCATGATGGCTCCACTTAGATTGTTTTCTAGACCGGCTTCTAATCCTTCGAAAGGGAATTCGTTACAATCTGAGCAAACCCCTCTGAATCAATCCGAGTTTAAGTAAGTTGAATAGAGGCTGAGGGAAGCTGCGTGGAGCTTTGATACCCAAGGCCTCACCGCATTACAAGGCGGCGTACCACACATTCAACTCACGTAAACCATCATGAACTTCGAAGTATGCTTAAAGAGTAACCAATATTTTTCGAATGATTTTCCTATTAAGCTCGTTACTCCCATCGGTCTCGCTCTAGTCAAAATTTTAGGCTTAGGTTCGTGTTTGGTTTCGTTTTCCTAAGGCGGGCAAGAAGAGAACTGTGATGAAATCCGAACCTTATCTTGTATGGCCAGTCCTTGCCCTTTACTAGGAATTTAAAGCAGCCGTTTTCAATACCTCAACATATATGCATACAAAATCATCCAGTAAACCCGCTGATTGTGGGATTCGCGGATGTTTAGAATTCTTACCTCCCGTTCCAGACGGGGGATGAACCGTTGAAGTCCACTCTGGCCACGACTCCTATGTCATGTACGAACCCGAGGGGCCGAGACGATATCGTAATCACCGTCCTTCCTCGTGCATTATATTTAAATAACCCTTCCTTAGGGTTTAAAATTAAAATGTCCAAAAGTCCAAAAATAAAGTCCAAAAATTAAAAAGTCCAAAAAATAAAAATAAAAATTACAAAGATAATTACCTAATTACGTTTCTAAAATAAATAAATAAAAAATTAATTACACTATATACAAAATTTTCCTCTTTACTCCTTTGATTTCTCTCTTCTTTCTTTCTTTGGCTTCACTTTTACTTTCCAAAACTTTTTTTTTATATAAGCTCCGCACCAAGTCCGAAAGCAAATAGAAAAACCCAAAACGCGAAAAAGGAACAAATAATAATAAAAATAAAATAAAATAATAAAACCTAAAAACAAATCTATACACAAGTCCGCGTTGGCGCGCCAAAATTGATGTGACTCCAATAATGTTGTAGAAAGTGGGTAAGGTTGTCGTTCCTCGGACTTGATGAAATCGATCTTAGGGTTTAATAAAGAAAAAATAATAAAAATAAAGAATATATACAATTTATGTCACAAGACTGAGAGAGTTTATGGGATTAGGATTCCGCCAAGCTCATAATAAAAGGTTCAAATATTAATTCTTTTAACAATTATAGCTCAACAAATAAAAACATGGACTCTTATTTTTGCCAAAGTTGATTCTCAAAATATTAGTTATAAATCGTAGCATGGGACATCAAACATTTAAGCAAGCATGACCCATCTAATAAAATAATAACTAATTTTATCAAATCATAATTCAATTTTTAATCGTGCAAAAGTCATAAAAAGAATTAATTAAAATTACCCATGTATGAAGTTCGCCTTCCTCCGTCGTCCAGTGATGGGTTCTAGCTCATCATGTTGGAAACACGCTCAAAATCCATTTTTATTGCTCAAAAGAGGTTTACAAATGATGCACAAAAGGAGAAATGGTAAAAACCGGGTTTGCAACATGATTATAGGTGTTGCAAACTCAAGTTATTGACTACGATAGATATGAAGTGCTACCGTTACGAAAGCCGCGACCCACGTTCGGTAGTCCTTTTCACCGTTGAAAACGACTGCCTTTGAGAGTCTGTTCTTCACGTTCTTCGTGAGATGCAGCAAAGAGAACTCGATTCTCTCGAAACTTGATTTTCCGGCTCTTGTAGCGTACCAAATCCTCCCAAACTCTCCGTGAACCTTCTATGCTAGTCCCCACTATTTATAACCCAACAGGCTCGATAATATCACATAACTTTCAAATAATTCTCAATATTCTTCATCGGCCTCGTTAAAGAAAATATTTTCTTTTTTGATTTCTCCACGGTTTTAATGATTAAATTGCTATATTTAACTCCTTCACATTCCTAGAGTTTTGAAGTGACTGCCGTATACGTGCAAAACCTTTCCAAACACGCTGTAATCCGTGAATATCTCTCCGGCGTGTGCTGCCCCGATTTTCTTCTCACAATTCCAGCCAATTTGGATCGAAACCAGACCCACACCATCTCGGTTTAGCCCATAGAAGAGTACTCCAATCAATTCCAACCATTTAGTCTCCTTCTAACTCGTCCAAAATTCCAACCCTAATTTTTGCCAGCGAAGACTTTGTTTTCCCGCCAAAATCCAGTTTTTGAATGGTGAAGAAGAAGGTGCCCTATCCCTGCTTGGGGTGCGAATAGCCTCTGGGTTACCCCTTTAGTAATTGGGTTACCCCTTATCCAAAGTGGGAGTCCGAATATCAAATGTCCTCCGGGGTGTTCCGCGCAACTTTTCGAGCCGATTTTTCCAAAAATATTTATTTCCAAAAATACCTAAAAATGCATAAAAACACAATATTAGTACAAAAATCGAGTTCCAACAATACCAGCACTGAGGACAATTCAGACACAAAAAATGTGTCTATCAACTACAATCTCCCAACTTCCTACAGTAATAATCTTCATAAACTGTCTGCATAGATTTCTTGCCGTTTTTGTATGATATCAAACTTTACAACGAGAATTATTTATTGTTCTCTTTACTTCTGTCTATTGAACAGTTCCCTAAAATGTATCCCTAAAAGTACCTTAAACAGATCCATACAACTAGGTAAATGATAAATGACCCACTAGAAGCACATTCAACCCAAATCATCTTCTAACTATTGCAAATCTATCTAGAAGTGTGATAAGCACCGCATTTAGTAATTGAGTTTGGCGCTTTTGACAAAAGATATACTCAATCGTACGTATACGTAGAAGCTGAAGCTTTAGACTCGTTAAAACGTATATGCCGATCACCAACCTATCCAGGAACATTTCCCATGTTTTAGATTGGGGTATTCAATCAAAGAAATGTATCCCGACATTTTAAGGGACTAAACTCAGTATTGAAATAACCTTTTTATTCGCGACCTATGTTGCACAAATAATAGCTAGCTCACAGACTCCAGGGTTAGCATGGTTAATCACCGTCAACTATAAAGAAAATCACAAGAACGCTATACAACCAAGATCACCTTTCCTAGCAAACATATGCCGCCTAAGAATCTCTTACATAAGATACGTATTTTTAATTAGCCACTAGCATGGATTTAACATTTGGCCCAAGCTAGACCGATCAAATAAGATTTACCAAAACCAATATTTACCAACAATCCCTTTGCTTAACATAATTAGTCAAGCATATCCGGTTACTCATCTTGCATGCATAAAAAACTGATAAATGATCAATCTAAGATATGCATGGAATCTAACCCCTATGATCATGGTATTTTTACTGAACTATAACATCAACATGATAGGGAAACAAAGATACAAACAATCAATAATAAATTAAAATTCAATACAAAAATGTTGATTATTCATTCTTCAAACTCATTCATTTATACCCATCGAAGTAGTTAACAATATGACATGCTGGGCGTGCATAATCTACATGCCACATGTACAAGACACACAATATTATATCAAAAGTAATATGATTCACTATTATCTACTTATAATTCATAAGAAGCAACCAACACTTCAATCTGACACAACGACATGTCCAAGAAGACACATATATACACACTTACATATATTTCAAGATATCCTTGCAATGAACCAATGATACTATGGTTTCTTAACTATATCCAGCTGCCTTAACTTTTGGCACTTAATATGGGACGCAAATACACCGAAAAATGTTTTAATATCTAAGTGGGACGATAAAAAGGAAAACATACACCTATTAACAATAAAGACCCTACCTCACACGATGCGGTGGATATCATTATCAAGATGACATGCTTACTACCCATCAACCAATTTGACATACATTTATATTTTGTGAGGTAGTCATTAGTTAGGTAAAGTTATGTATTCCCATCATTCATCAAGACTTTAGGTCATGAAAGCTAAACTCTCGAACGATAATAACTACACAGTTCGGTATAATTTTATAGGCTTTATCTCCAGATTTAAAATCCCAAACCAAGATGCTACTTTGAAAAATCAAACATATCCTTATACTTGGTAAATCAAGGATATCCATTTTGTCCATACCTTATTCAACAAGGAAATCAAGACAAAACTTACCATAAATTTGCTTCTTCACACTCTAACTTGGAGCACCTACCATATAAGGTGCAGGTAAACAAGCCATCTAATAGTTTGGTTTACAAAGTGAAATCTTACAAGGATCTCCAACGATCAGGACGAAGTTCAATACAATGTCCACAACCTACTTTGAGATAACCTAGGGACCTCTAAGAACACAATCACATAAATGCACCACTGAACCCTTACAACGAATACGCTCCTATCGGATTCCGCATCAAACTTAATTTTTTTTGCTAAAGGAATCCTTTACAAAAAGTCTAGGGATAGTATGAACTCTCCACTAATACCTCAAATTCATTACGCATCACAACCGATGGTTTTAGTAGCACGTCTCAAAATAGCATAAAATTATGATTTCTTGACATAAGGATACACTATATGTTCTACATTCCCCAAAAAAACCTTTGAATAAATCATAACGCATGCATGCCTTACTCATCGTAGATAGACATTAATTAATTCTTTTTCAACTTAGGACAACTGAAGATCTACATTAGGACCTCTAGGTCGTTATACATCTAGATTATCGTTTCAAAATATTGCCCATAATTAAGGACAAATTTCCAAACTCAAGAAGTAATATGTTCAATCGAGAATACAAGACAAGAACCTAAGTATAATCGCGTCATTATAGACAAACCAAATCTTAACATCCGCTTAATTATAAATACTTAAACTTTAAGAATTATTATACCTTAATTAAACACTTATTACACTTAAGCAAACACAAAGTGGGGTTCTTAAATTATCCCCACAAAAATGTACTGATATACACATCCGACGACATACAACCGTCGCCAATGCACTAGAACGTTAGTAATACCCCTAGTCAATTTAAAAGAACATATACGATACCTTCGTGAAGATTAAGATAAGGAACACACCTGAAATTATATACTGTTCCATAGATAACACCAAGAACAATGTGACCTACACAAATCCCCAAGGTGAGCAATTCAATATTTCAACTATTCGAAATTCATACAAAAGTACTACGTTGCTGGACATACCTCGTACATACCCTAGCACAAGCAAGTTCCCTACCGGTTAATAAATTGAAGTGGAGTCCCATCAACTTGCAAACTACATACAAAGATTTCCAAGCCCCAAAACAAGGCTACTAACAAAAAATAATGGATTGTTGTCATCAATTTTAACGTGTCTATAACCGAGACGATACCTAAGAACTTCAATTTAGTATTATTATTAATCCGACTAATGAAACATTAACCTTAATTTGTTTGTTTACCCATGCAAGATATAAATAGCATGCTACGACCCGGGAAGTTTTCATAATCCTATTAGAAATTTAAAACAAATATTTAATAGGTAGGCTTGAGTCTAAATGATACCCGTGAAGGAAAACGTTGTTTCCATGATTCAAATTCACCTCCACAAAAGCATATAAACCACATGCTTTCTACCAATATCATAAGAGACAAACTAGCATCCGGGTAACAAAAACAGATTAAGATTGTCGATTTATATGCTCATATTAATAGAAAATCCGAGGAATGCAAAGTGCGACATCGTAAGATCCTTTGTACATACAAATCGTAAAAAGTGCCAACGAAAAACGTCCTAAGCTCACTCCATAAGTCCTAAAGGTTCCTTAACCTAAGCTCGATACCAATCGTAACAACCCTACTCTCCCACATAATCCCGCCGGATGATTATGTAGAAAGCATGTCGTTAATTTCCGAGTAACGACGCAACCACAAGAAATCATGGGATCGGATCCCATTATACAAGCAGCTTTAGGAAAATATATTTACAAAAAGATAATATTACAATGGTTTCAAACAGAAGTATAATTACTTTCCATTGGTTTCAAATCCCAACAATAAATTCTAAAACAAATATCGCCTACTCGCCTCACAACTATAGATCATAAAATTACAAAACGGAAAAGTATGGATATCCACCCAACCTAGATATCTTCCACATATACACAGAATCCAAATGAAACAAACTCTTTCACGATCTCTAGTAACACCCCGAAAAATTGTCAACGGGAGTTAAACTCAAGCAAGTTCATTCGATCACCGAGTCACTTAAGAAATATAAAAATGATACAAATATATCGTGCCAAGAGTGTCACAAGAAAATAAATACATTTCGACAATAATTACAAGTGGATCACTACTGCCTAGAAAATCTAAAGTCTCCCAATCAACAATCATTAGTCAGATATTAGAAAGAAAAAACTCATTTCAAGTAACAATCTATAACTCAATGAGATATCGGAACCTATCCGCAATCATATTAAATGTGTCCTAGGACATATCAACGACTAACAAACATATTGTACTTGTATATACTACCGTGCTTAGCACCGATATAATCGTACAAGGAACCGCATCCACATCCCATTTCCATTTTTAGGAATGAGATTTAACGCACTCGCCTTTAGTGAGCTTACACAAAGCCACCTAGCCAAGGGTCTCTCCCAAGTGCCTTTAGGGATCACCACTTACGTACCCCGTGACTATTCCAAAAGTTAGCTAACTTGTTACTTCAGAAACAAGTTAAGTCCAAACTTTCTCGATACCAAATGTCACTAACTAACAAATAGGGATGTACTCTTCATTTGTAGACAAACACACCATAGATATACACCAATAATTCCACTACCAATCTCATAGTTAACATAGCTAATAGGCGAAGCTCATTTCACCATAAATCTCCATTAACATGTAAGAGTAGTACTTTAACCACTTAGTGGTCTAAAAATTCAAACAATCTCCACCAACTATTAATATTAGTGCTCACTTAAACTCCATTTAAATCTAAGCACTTTGTGTTAACATAATGACACAACGGACTCGCACTTAACTAATAATGTTCACAAAAGAATAATGACATTTCAACAACTATTCTCTAGCTTAACCATCATGTCCAAACCCCATCAAACATCCTTTCACATGTCAATCCCCCGTATAACCTAATGCCTCGTATTTGAAGGGCTAATCCTAGGGGAACCTATCACGCCATGAGCCAATGAAATTGGCTAGTAAATATCTAACTTAATCGTTCTACCCCGGTCACCATGTCACATTTCAAAGGAATCATTTCGCTATACAGTTAGCATACAATCTTATATCTAGGCTTGAATGACTAATCCAAAGAATAAACCTCACATCACTTACAAATCTAAGTATCACCAAATTCACACACATGTATTCGCACCATGAACATAATAACTTATCAAGCAACATGGATTGACACACAAAAATCTGGATTTAACTCATCAAAACCAAAACGAAAGGCTCAATTAGATCACAAGCAACAAACAAAATATAAAATCAAGCATGATAAATATAGGGTTCACGTGGATATTTGATTGTCACTTCTACATCTATCGAGACTAAGAGAACGAATTAAACTTGCCTCAACTCGCCGATAACCCGATTGACCCATAGGTAGAAGTTTCCTCAACTATCAAGCTCTAAAGGATATTACAACAAACAGAGAATGAAAATACAATCATAAGCACATACCCTAATCATAATGAGAGGGAAGAATAAGAAAGAAAAAAATCAGATCCTTACCGCATACACCGTTGTGTATCTTTGTTCTACCATTATTTTTCACAAATCCTTCATTGTTTAAGTCGCCCCTCTTGAGAAATGTCTTAAATCTCAATCCATTCCAAAAGAAGAGGAAGATATCTAAATCTCAATAACCCTAATTTATTAATACTAAATCAAACTTTAGGTTCTACTAGGCACTATACTATTACTTGATACTAGGTACTTACAACCAAAATGACCAACCTTTTAAATCTAGTTTTAGTATTAAAGTTGACCAAACATAAAATTTTAGAATTGATGGGTATTACACGGGAAACAAGGAAGGTGGCGGGTCCACAAGAAGCAAAAGACCAAGTGATTAACTCTTCATTGTGTTTATTTTTTCGATGGTGGTTGTTACGTTTTAAATAATCTCAACTTGTTTTTGGATTAAATCTTTAGTTGTTTGGTTTACTTTTGGTCTATGATACATGGATTAAGAACATTTAAGCACAATTTAGTTGTTTGGTTTATGTTGAATATGTTTAGATTCTAGTAAAAAAATTATTTTGGTAAGTTTTATTCACACCAATGCGCCAAGATAAAAGTGTTTAGGTCGAATGGCAGCCGCAGATCGCTCGGCGTGAGACATTTGTGATTATAATTCCATGCCGGAACCAGTACCGGCATTGAAATATTTTTCTAAATTTATGCCGGAAGGTGGTGATGAAAGTGTCCAAGTTCTTGTATAGAATATGAATTGTGCCGGTATGGCAATATTTTTAAAAAACCATGCCGGAAATCTGATTTTTAAAACTTGAATGGTTTTCACAGGAACCGGCATGGTAAATAAGATATATTTCCATGCCAAAGACTTTTGTACACCTCCATAAATTAAAACTACAATGTCGGGATTGATTATAGATCCATTATGAATGTTATTTTTATTTCGTTCCAGATAATCTATTACATTAGATTTGAAACTTTAAATTAAAACATACTAAAAAACATGGAATGGAGTAATTTTTTGGTTAAAGATGATCTCATAATCTATTTCCATCCCTTTTCAACAATTGCGAACCTTTGAGCCTTTCGCGAATATCTTTCAAGACATCGTCTGAATCTCTATGGTCAAGGACCATCTTCTACTGTTCATCTTCTTACAACATATTCTTTCCTTCATATAACACCCATCACACCCATCAATAGGCTTGCATTGGCCCTTGTGGTTTTCTCTTGCTTCTGCTAGTGCAACAGCTTTGTCAAACCATTGAAACTCTTCGCACTTTGGGTGATTCAAACACCTTAGAAACATTCTTCCATTTTAAGCATCATCAATTTTTGCAATCCAAAACCGGCGTGTCCCATCACAATTTCTACACTTCGAATAAATAAAAGGACAGTCCATGCCCAAATGAGAAGGTGACTCCTAAATTTGAAAGCTGCAATGATGACTCTATAAGAGACGATTATATTAGTGATTCGTCCTAGTAGAGAAGATTATAACGCGTCCAATCCATCGTTAGTAATGTTGAATCTACTTACTTTGCAAGTAGAGCTTGATGGTGGTTTACCAAGTAGAGCTTGTTGATGAATCTCCCATCGCTTGTAAAGCTTGAACCGTGCTTGCTTGATCTATTTTTTGAGGCTTGCTTTCTTGAGAGAAGGATATTTGTTATTTGGTGGGTTTTTTTTTAAATTCACATGTACCCAAGATTGTCGAAAAACACAACCATCCGCCGGTGTCGTTGCTGCCGTTGGACGTTGTCGTTAAAACTACACTGGTACTATCTGCATAGTCGACATAATCTTTGGGTAAGAAAATACGTTACCGACATAGACGTTTAACGGTGATCCATACCGGAAGCTGGTACCGGCGTAACTCTTCATATTAACTTCAATGCCGGCACAGGTGATTTCAAAAAAAGTATCCGTTGAGATTTTCTCTATATAAAGAGAGCTAATACTTGGACCCAATTGCCCAAAACTCGTGTGTTCTTTAGTATATCCTTGAGACTCTAAACTTATAAAACCCTAAGCCCTAGAAGATTCATCTATAGATAGCTTAGTATAAAACCTACTCCCACATACAACAAATGGCATCGTTTGACTCCGAAGAAGATTTAGCAATCACCAAAGCATGGTACTCCGAAACTCGTCCTTCAACTATAGATAACAGTTCGGGGGATTCCATGTGGTTGAATATTTTTAACAAATCTACTCACGATTATGGTAACCTCTGAAGAGAAGAACTTCTCAACAAATCGAGCAACGGCACGATATCATCTTAGATCACGGTGGTTGAGTATTTAAAAATGAAACACCGGATCAGCGCAGGCTACACAATACATTGTGCCCCTCAAAAACTCGTAAGTATCTTTATGATTAATTCAACACAATCCACTCTTTCAATTTTTATGTAACAAACTAAGTTTGTGTATTGTTTTTTGTGAGTACGTACCGCGAAGCGGCTGCTACTTGGCGTAGTGCGGGGGAAGCATTCAGGAAGAGACACATATTTTACACTTTCTTTTTTTTCTCCTAAAACTTGCTCTCGCGATTTTAGGTTTTCACTTTTTTTCAATTTTTTTTCTTGCG
>JAJJWW010009254.1:0-122655 GCA_023531295.1 Papaver armeniacum
AACTTCAGTGTTGATTTCACATGAGTTTCTTTATAAAAATCTCTGACTCTACAAAACCTTCAAGTAATTTCTAAACCAAATGGGTAAAAGTAAAGATAGTAGAAGAGCAAAAGAAGAAGAAACTCAACATTGGAAGTTATGTTGTTTGGTACTGAAACACCAAAATTCTGAGCTGAGAAAACAACTTGAAGCTAAAGCAGCCGAGTGTAATGAAGTTCAGAAAATGCTCGAGGATTTCAAGAATGGAGAAATTTCAGAGAAAGATGAACCAATTGTGTACAAGAGGAAAAGTGAGCTGAGCAAAGACAGGTGTGCTGAAATCAATATGAAAATTGAGGATATAAAGTGTGGCAAGGAAAGAGCGGACAGGGAAATTGAAGGGTTAAAGACAAAGTGCTTGGAATTGGAAGTTCAAGCAGACTTGATTAAAATGAGATGTAACCAATTGAAAGAGAAGGTTGAGTGTCTAGAGGAGGAGAATCATAAGATGGAGTTTGATGTTAATCTCATCAGATTCTTGGTTTCAGGTTGAATATGCAAGTCTATATCAATTGCAGTGTTTGTTTTGTTTTTTTTATCTTCTGAAAGTGTTTAACCAAAAAGTAAAATGAAAATGAAAAAACGCCGTTGCCGGGGATCGAACCCGGGTCACCCGCGTGACAGGCGGGAATACTTACCACTATACTACAACGACTTTGCTTGTCAAAATTTAGGCGTTTTTAGTTAAATAACAGTATTTAAATATTTCCACCTTACGTTTCTTCTTTTATTGTAATCGTCTCCGAGTTCCTTCTAGTGAAGAAGCTTGTACCCCTCAGTAAGCATGCCTGAAAATCCCTTACACGCGTTGTGTCGAAATTCAATCAATCAAGGTGGCTTTACTGAATGTAGCTTATCTATGAGTGGGTGTATATCAGTATTTGCGCCAGATTACCCTAAGGGGTTTAAAGGGAATATGTTGTTTTACATGACTTTGAGAATAAGCTTGACGTTTCTTCACACAAGGGAGGTTGGGATTAAAATGGGTTTTCCTGATTACTCCATTCGTATTCACCCTTCGATTTCTACAGGTATCACTTCCCCCTATCCAGATTGAATCTTCGGTTTGATTTTACAATTAGGGAAAAATAGCCTGCAAATTCTTATCGTCTCCTTGCAAGCCTAATGTCTGCTAAAGTCCATCATAACCCTCTAAACCAGATCGAATTTTATACCCATCAATCTTGATGTTGTATTAACCCTTGAAGTAAATCAAAAATCCATCTGTAGTTCCCATATCGTTGCTGTATCTTTTTCTTCTCATCTACCTTTGTTTGCTTAAATCTATTTGGCTACCTATAGTCTTTCAAAACCCCAAATTTTAATCAACCTATCCAATCCTTGGATTGTCAAAATTCTATTATAACCCAAATCCTCAATTACCCATAAACTTGTTTAATTGAATCCCGTAGGGAAGTTGGTTTTTCTCTTTTTCCTCAGTTGTTCTCGGTCAGCTAGTCATGGCTGGATTTTTATTGGAACCTATTAGTTGGTGATTGTTTCTGGTTCCTTCAACCACCAGTTGCATAATTTGTTAGCTCTATCGCTGGATTGCTTGGGGGACTGTTTTAGGTTAAGGTTTTATCTTAGTCCCTCTGAAGCTGTTTATCGTTATTCCTTGTTATTTCTCTGGAGGTTTACTTGTGGTTTTTTTCGGAGGGTTTGGGTTATTTCTTCTAAATAATAGGTTGATTTATTACTCATATGCGTTGGGTTTTAACGCAACGGATGAGTCTTCAAGGGAACAGGGAGTCAATCTTGAAGCCAATATGGATTCCGCTATATGAGAGTTATAGTAAAGATAATCTTTATTCAATTTTTGGATTTGGAGTTCATGCAGCGAACAATGGTTTGGTATCAGTGGGTTTGAATTCAGCTTCCTTGACTTGCTTAGACTGTTGTTGCTTCTGTGCCTAAGAATGAGTCATGAGTTTATTGATCTATATATTTGCACATCTGTCGGCAATAACAACAACAAATCATGCAAGTTTTGAGCAAAATTCTGAAGCACAAATAACAACAGTAACAGGCAGCATCAACGAGCAGCAACAACAACAACAAGACATGCCTCTTTCACTGTAGGGAACATGATCAATTTTTTACCACTACCACAATCTAGCATTAAAAACATAATGCATTTTAGCATTCTTCTGGGGCCGGTGGATGCTCAACCTTCTTTTGAGCCCTCATAGTTACTTTCACTATTTAATCAGTAGTGTAATACTTAAAAAAGAAAAGAAAAAAAAAAAAAAGTCTGTAGTGTAAACATTTTTTTTATTGTACTTTAGGTTAGTCTGTTTTACTTTAGCTTAATCAAGTAGGAGTCTGTAATTATCCTTTGTTTCTTTATTTCAGTCTCTAGTATCGTATTAGTAACAGTAGTATTAGTATTAGTACTATTCTCAAGTTGTTTTTTCCTGGCACCAAAACCATCAAGCACTCGATTGGAGACTTCTTCAAGCAACAATCAGAGCTAAAGGCACATTAGACGATATGGTTCAAGCCGAAAAAAACAAGAGATAGACAGACATCGTTCGGGCAGTACTCCTCAACATGTGGATGCGAATGCCTGACTAGCAACTTCTTTCAATTGCATCGAACCCCTCTACCATCAACTAATTTCTTATGGACACTGTTGTGTCCATCAAAAATACAGCTTTTCTTGTGGAAAGCATTGACCGGAGGTCTTTCGACCTCGACTTCAACTCGAACATCCGCCTCCGCTGCAATTCTGATCGGAAGACCGCTATTCACTTCCGCTCCAATATGATGTTGTAATTGATGAAACTTTGGGTATCACATACCCTCATGTAATAGCCCCTTTCTAGTTTAATAAATTTCATGCTTCAAAAAAAAAAAAGGGAGGTTGGGATCGAACCCTTATCATTAGTAATAACATAAATCCTAGGCTAATTTTTTTTTTTTGAGGAGAAAGGTTGAGAATATATTAATGAAAGAAAAAAATGTAAAAAGGCATCAGCCCCCATTTTGAAAGATAACAGATATCTACATCCTGTCAATAATAGCTTTCCAGTGTGTAATGAGGTCCCTGAATATGGTTCCAAAGAACCAATTTTCTTTCCCTCCCCAAGTGAATATTCAAAACTTCACTTCTTTTATTGTTTCAGTTGTTGATATTGGCCTTTTCCTAGCCATCACTCTTCTGGTCCTTTCATTCCATATGGCCCAAGAAATTGCAAAAATCAACAACGGCCATATTTTCCTTCCCCTGTTGCAAAAATCAACGACCAACAACGGCAAAAATCCTAGGCTAATATATGTACGTGTAATTTCAAGGACGAAGTTCTATATAACTAGATTAAAATAATTAAAAATTAAGCCTTGTTGTAGAGCCTACGGCCCATGGGTGTGCGGCCCAACTAGAAGCCTAAGGCCTATTCCTATGCACATGCCAAAAAAATGGTGTTTGGCATGCCAGGTGGCATGGCACACCATTTGTACCGCTACGGGGAAACCAATTAGCGACTGACTTGCTATCGAGCGATATTCACAATATCGGTGGCGTTAAAGACTTTAACGTTACCGATATTGTTAAAATCGCTCGCTTTAAATAATAACGTTGGCGATACAATGGTTATCGCTTGATGAGTTATTCACGCGGTTATTTCCCCCATGGTTCCTATATATACGCCCTTTTACCTCTCTAGATAACTCACACCTTTTTCTACAGATATTTCACCCATATTCTCAATTTTAAGTTTCATTAATCATCTCAATGTCGAAATCCAATGAAGAAAGGGATATTATTATGAATCGGTTAGAAAGCGACAAGAAAGGTATCGATGAGGCTGCAAAGAAATTGACGAAGAGGGAAAGTGAAGATAATAAACTAATCGAAATTTTGATGCTTGTACATACGAGTCAAATACCAAGAGTTCAGAGCAGAAGAAGTATTATCAAGAAGATATATGTATCGAGGAGGGAATTTTACCATAAGAAGCTCATGCACGATTATTTTCTTCCCAATTGTGTGTACTCTGATCGGGATTTTCAAGGTCGATTCCGCATGTCTTGTCATCTGGTGAAAAAGATTATTGAAGAGCTTTGTCGAGTAGAACCTCAATTCAATTATCAGTTTGATGCACTGAATATTAGAGGTCATAGTCCTGAACAAAATGTTACTTCGGCTTTAAGGATTCTAGGTTATGGCACTCCAGCGGATGCGAACGATGAGTACCTTCGTATGGGTAAAAACAACTTCTTACACTTACCTTTCATTGTTACGTGAAGTAATGATTAATCATTTTGGTCCAACATATTTACGAAAACCAATAAACGAAGATGTTAGAAAAATATTAAGGGAGAATGAGGAAAGGGGATTCCCATGAATCTTTAGGTAGTCTCGATTGTATGCATTGGGTATGGCATGGATGCCTCTGTTTATTGGGTGGTCAATATAAAAGTCATTATCCAAGACCAAGAGTTATCCTTGAAGTTTCTTTGTTCTTATGATTGTTGGATATGGCACGCTTTTTTTGGTCTTCCGGGTTCACAAAATGATGTTAATGTTTTGCACAAGTCGCCTCTGTTTGAAGATTTGAAGTATGGAATTTATCCATCTGTTCGTTTCATGATCAACGACCATCAATACTCGTGGCTATTATCTTGTGGATGGTATCTACCCAAAATGGTCCACCTTGGTTCAATGCTACCGTCGACCTCCTTCTTTGGTCCATTAGGCCTTTTATACCGATATTTTAACGATGCCCAAATGGCACTGCGGAAGGATGTGGAACGCGTTTTTGGAATTTTGAAGAGAAATTTCGCTTATCATTTGTGGCCCATATTGTGGGTTGAGTCCTCGTGAAATGCACAAGACTATGCTCACTTGCATAATTCTTCATAACATGGTAATTCAGGAAACCAGGTGTGATTCGGATTGGATTAACTATGATGATGAAGATTTGAAGGAGATTCGACTGAAAGAGGCCTCCCCGCAAGGAATTATGGTCAAATGACTAACTACATTCAAAACCGTAATTTGTATGACCGGTTAAGAGATGATCTGAGATTGAATCTTTGGGCAGAGCATGGAAGATGATTTTATGTATTATTCTTAATGTTTTAGCTTCAGTTTAAGTTATATTTATTTATTTTAATATTTTAGCTTAACTCTAAGTTATGTTATGTACTGTTATTTTTCTAATTAATAAACTTTAACATTTCATTTCAAACTAATATTAATTGGAATGCATAACAACATATCAAATTAAAACTTAAACTAAAACATCAAAACTTAAACTGCTACATTAAACTAGTACTAAACTAGTACATTAATCATTTAGAGGAATTATTTCATCAAACTCATTATTAGTTCCATCATCATCATCTTCATCACGGTTGTTAGTAAATCCAGCTTGATTTTCAATCTGTGCTTGAATCCTGTCAAGTTCGATTTGCGATATATGTTTTTGTTGGGCGTTCATAATTGAGGTGTTAGCTTGAAGAATGTTATGCTTGTCATAGTCAAACCCAAATTTTTCTTGAGAAAGACGACTTTTCTTACTCTCCCGGTTTTGAAATTTCCTTTCAATGGATCTTTGCTTCTCGACGGTCTTTTGATGTTCCATAAACTCCGCCATGTTAAATCCTCCGGAACTCCCTCCTTCTTGAGCTAATTTTCTAGCAAGTTTTGCCCGATTCCTCCCTGGAAGTTTTCCCTTATTATTACCATCAACATAATTATTGAAAACTACGTTGGAATTTGAGCTTGAAGGGGTATCTGGTGAAGAATTTGATGGACCTATTGAAAATGGTGAAGAATTTGGTGTTGAGGGAGAAGAATTATATGGTGACTTTTCAGGTACTATTTGATTATTTGCTAAGTAATCTGGATTATATTTGTTCAAACCCTTCAAAATATGATAACAACTTTCAACGATTAATGTTTACCATGTTTTCGTTGCCAATCAGTCGAACCTCTCTTTCAAAATCAACATCGTTTGACCCTTGTCCTTGCTTTTCTCTTGTCTTGGATTATCAATGCAACATAAGCGGCTACTTCACGGTTGATTACAATGAAGTGTTACGACAATCCTTTTGCATCACGACTATTGATGTTCATGGTTTGTTCTTCATATTTTTGAAATATATTATCCCACATGGTGTTACCATGTTGTTGTGCACCACCGATACAATCTTGGGTAAAAAAAACATAATTACGACAAATACATTCATCTTCTATCATGATGTATTGTGCACCATGGACTCGGTTCTTCTTACATTTGCCTTGAGTTTGTGCTTGTGAATCCATTTTACAAGAAAATATATAATTGTAGAGGAGGTGTGATAGTTTTAGATTTGAAAAAGATTGAGAGATTAAGAAATTCTAGAGAGATTTAGAATTTCTGGTGTGAGTTGATATGAGTTTGAAATTAGGTATTTATAGATGGGGGAAATTGTAGCCGTTAGATGAAGATATGATTAGCGATTATCATAGTAACGAGCGACAGCTTGATTAACGATGTCGATTTCAAGACCATCGAGCGACCGAGACTTTATCGCTCGCTGGTAACTCTGTCGTGTATGCCTATATGCCAGAAAAACATATTGGCATATGAGTTTGGCAGTTTGGCATACCCATAGTCGGTGCATATATGCCAAATATCATATTTTGGCATGTGCTTAGGAATAGGCCTAAGGGTTTCTCTTTACATGTATATAAAAGATACTTTACCTATGTAATAGGCTAATCAATAAAAATCCTTCTCTTGCCTCTTCCTTTTTCCCCTATTATTCTACTAAAAAACGTTATCATGCACGAAGCCATACCGCGGTTGATTATTTATTTATTTTTTTATTTATTTTTTGCGTGGATGCGTTACCGGGTATTTCTTTTGAACAAAGAAATTTTGTTTCATAGTATATATTAGGGTTCCACGATAGCATGATTATCAAACGTATAGATTTCACCGTTAGATTTTAATGAAAATTTATTATGTTCAACCCAATTAGTCTTTATTTACTATGTTAAAATTTGAATCAAATCGGAATATGATGCAATCTCAAAATTCTGATTTTAGTAGATCTGTCTTCGTTTAGAAAACCCTAATTATAACAGCGTCGACAAACCTAAGTTTAGTATAATTTAACCGTTAGATTATTCTGTAATTTTTATATACGGTATATGTTATCCTTATGGAGATAGTGTAAAAATTTCATAAAGATCCAACCATGGAAAGTACTCCAAAGTACGTGATATTTCCTGCTGTGTCCACAAAAACGTGAATTGGAACAGTTATACGGAGTCATAAAAATAGTTTTATTTAGCCGTTGGATGTGTTTGAAATTTTAATATGTTTGTTGAAACATTGTGGTGAATCTACATAAAAAAATTTCATCATGATCGGACTATGATGCATTTGTATGTCGATCAGAACAGTTGAAAGAAGAATGTTTTCAATTTTTAGGGTTAACGATATGTTTTGGGCTCATATGCTAATAATTTCACACTTATTATCAATGGGCCTGAATATGTCATATATAATGGACCATATATGTTTATATTTATTAAACATGACCTTGTCAACCCAATGGACCGGGTCTTGACCAAATAGTTGACCAGACTTTGACTAAACCAATTCGACTCTAATTTGACCTTTTGAACTCAGCACCACTAAAGAGTCTATGATGTGGAAGTTTGTGTACACAAGTACAATACTTTCTTCATAAAAATATTCAACTTATAAAGATACACCTTTCAAAGAGGAAGTCATACCTTCAACATTTCCAAGGTGACATATTAACTTCAGACGATGTATTGCTTTGAAGGAAGTTTGTCGAAACATTCATTTTCCCCCAAACTTGAATGTTAAGTGGGATGTAATCCAATTTTTAGACTATAATTAGTCAATAACTTTGATAATGATATGTTTTAATTAAAAGCACACCTCACGTTTTGTGGAAAGAAACTCACAAAAGTTTTCGTGAGTCGAGATGTAATTCGGCTCCGGTGAGTAATGATACAAAGTAAATGTATCTACCTATAATGGGACAAAGATGTAATTCTTACTCATACCAATGAGAGTTGCAAATCTTGGTATAAGCATTTTCTTGAGAATGATACAAGCGTTGTAATGCAAGTATCATATATTAGTAGTCAACTACAAGAGATATAGGGAGTTTAAAGGAAAATGAACACACTATATTCTTGGAGAAGGTCATGCCTAGACATCAACATTAATGGAAACAAGAAATTTTCCAAGTCAAAACACTTACCCATTTTTTTCTTACCTTTATTCAATCTAATTCGTATGGTTAGATTATACATTTTGATCCTAAATTGTTGTCTACATGATAGTTTGACATATATTTCATTAGCTAAAATGAAGAATTTTTTTTTGCGAAGAATTAAATTCATTGTCCGCATTTATGGAATGAAAAGTATATCATTTTCATGAGATTGAAATACTCTAAAGAACTTGAGATATACTCAAAAGTACTTGAGTTATAAGGATCATTCGTACATTATGATGAAAAGTATATCATCTCCATGAACGCTAACACTCTAAAGTAAATGAGATAGATTTTCTTTTGTTACATAATAAGGTCACACCACTTATTATATGAAACTCTTAAGGAATTTAAATTAGTTGTTGAATTATTTCCTTATAATGTGATTATATGATTGGATCCTCGTTGAAGCAATGCTCAAATTTTGTTTCCAAGATGGAACAACGTTTAAAAGTCACAAAACCTCTATATGTACAGAGAGCTAATCACCTTGTTAAATTCCAAAGAGACCCATGCAAGTGGATATCATATGGAAACTCACAATGATGAGAATGTAATTGATTGCATCTTTTATAGTCTCTAATATATTTGGAAGGAAATATATCTTAGAGAAACTAATGAGTCAATCTAGTAAAATGTAAATCACTATAGTATTTGGATTATTGAATCCATATTGACTTCAAAGATGAAATATTGGGAATTGACTCATACAGACTTTGACATAACCGTAAAGGCACTTTGGTTGTGACATGATGTTTCGTTTTGAAAGGACTCATACGTACATCACAGTGTTTGAGTGGACGAGACAACGGGAAAAAGATTGACAGAATGCGAAGTAACAACATATCTCTCAATAAGTGTTCTCTAAAGAACTAGATGCACAACCCCCTTCCCGTTATGCTTTATGTAAGAGAGCATATCACTCATTTCACAAAGCCTTGATAAAATAGGAATGAGACCATCCTAAGATGCAAATGGTAAACAATCCATATTACAAAGAAAACAAGGTGATATTTAGAAAAATATCCATGCAGAATGCGGACCATTAAAGTGACTTATGGCTCTCGTGGAGTTTTTTGACATTTTGGACTATTTATAGTTCCCAATTAATGTTGCGTTTGGAAAACTACTAGCACACATTATACATGTAAGGACTCACCACCCCTTGTAAATGCTAGAGAGTATACATCAAAAGGACTTGATGGTTATTACATGTTTAGTAGGATCAATGTAAAGCATCCTATACCCTATGGTCTCGCAAAGGCTATCGTCAAAGGTTACATATGGTTCCTAAGGCATGGTTATGCATACAAACCTACCTTTAACTGCTTGGGGAATATGCAATATTACACGCATCTTCACTTATTCATTTTAGACCCTGATTGGTCAACCATTCTTTGCGTACCCGGTTGGTAGCTGGATATAAGTTGACATTTTGTGTTCTTACATATTTTTGGTTGCACTATATGTGCCCTTACGACTACACATCGTACTATGATGGGTCATCGAAATGATTAGGTGATTATGTTGGACAAGAATTTCCAATAATTATCTGCATTTTAAAACCTTTGAAAGGAGATCTCTTACCACTATATTTGCGGGTTATCACTTTAATGAGACGGTCTTGAGTCGTTAGGGAGATAAGAGAAAAATATTTTTCTAAAGGGAACAGCGGAGAATTGTCGTGGTGTATTCCCTACTTGTGTCTCATATTGATTCTTATACTCCACAAATGTAAATGTGAAGTGAAAGTATAATCGATTTTCAGAATGTACATTGATGTCGCTAAAGTGATGAGATCATACATACCAGTTGCAAACCTACCTGCAAGGTTACAAATCCTCAATAAAGGATATACACCATAGAATAAGGTGTTGCAACTACACTTAGTGGAAGTGTGGTTGAGGTCGTGACTCCATAAAGGAAGTTGGAGATACCACTTGGTTCGATCAATCCTCACCTGGAAAGGAAGTAGGCGAGGAAGGCACAACTTACTTATATCATCGTAAATCTTCTCATAAGGTTATCTCTTGAATATGTCCATGAATCAAAGCGGAGGACGCTCCAGAAGTTTAATGATTCAGGAGAACAATGACATCCCAAGTGGATTTATGAGAATGCGCACGAGTCAATGGAAAGATCATGCGAGCATATTGATGATTAATTTCATATACACTTGCTTAAGGAGATAGAGAAAGATGAGATCGAACCTGCGAATAGCATATTTGGCCTATAAAATCCAGGTAGAACTTGGTTCTTTGAAAAATATACATGTATTTGGTGTGGTAGTGCTAACCAACCAAGTGTAAAGCCTATTGGACATACATGATTAATTTTTCATAAAGCATAATGAGAAGAAAGAATTCTTAAAGTATAAAGACTCTCCTTGTGGTGCGAGGTTTCTCACAATGTCCTGGAATTGTCTTGTGAATTCATAGTGTTCGGCTACTCAGTTAGCTTGGTAATTTCAAAAGGACTTGAAATGCAACATATGTATGTGGTTGTTATGTATCTCTGACAGAATCAAGAGATAGAAGATATTTACAAAATTACTTGATAGCCTTTTTGTTACCCAAATCAAGTGACTCTAAACCACATAGTGCGTTTTGGTTAGATAGAACGCTCACTTATAAATAGAAGCAATCGGGCGGATGTGGTATACCGTCTAAGTGGCTATTTGATTTGGAGGGGATAGACAAGTAAGTTATTTTTCCTTGCGTATTCACAAGAAAGTTCCTGATTTGGAATTGTAGCTACCTATGTCGATGGTACAGACATGATGGGTACTCTTGATGTAATAAGAGACCTTAAAAGCTACTTGTAATAAGAGATTAAAATTTTGGGGAAAGCTCGATCGAATACTGAGCTTGTGGTATATCATTCCACCAGTTTGCATATGTCTAAAGTCGTCAGGAAATTTGATAAGTCGAGGTTCAAATGTAAGTAAGTGACCATTTCGTCTAAAGAAAGATGACGAAGACATGTTGGGGATGAAATTCCCATATCTAAGTATAATATACGCATTGTTGTACTTAGTATAGTAATATACTCGAATAAATTTTACATCCGCATGGAACTTTTTAGCTAGATATAGCTCAGCGCCAACGCAACGTCATTGGAATGGTACCATGAATGTAATCATGTACTTAAAAGTAACCATTGACATGAGTTTGCTTTATCCCAGCAAAGACATAAAAATGAATGCTAAAGGAACTTCAATCCAAAGGTTGTTGATTAAAAAGGAACAATAATCTCTTATCCAACGAAAGTAATCGGGGGGAGATATGGTGGACTATTTTCTAAGTCATTACCGATATTCGGTTTGAAAAGTACATGACTAAAGAAACATGCGGAACAACTCTAAAAGTAATCGGGGAGATGCCGACATCGGGGAGGATCCAAGGATATGATGTCGACATATTTTACTTCGAAATTGAAGATGTGTTGTACTCTTTTTCCCTTCGACCGAGAATAGTTTTTCCCAAAGGGTTTTGTTACTCGATAAGATTTTTAGCGAGACAACACTAAAAATACCAAGTATGCTGAACATTGAAGACATAGAGATCGCGTTGATATTACTGAAAATATCTGAATCAAATAAATGAAACGCGATATTCTTTAAGCAACGTAACTTCCAGAATCAACAACATGGTCTTATAAACATTCAAGTCACCAAAGTAAAGTGTGATAAACTCCTTTTGAATGCATTAGACTAATGAAAATTATCGACATCGGGGGAGCATCTAATGGTGTGTTGAACTATTTTCCTTCACCGAGGTTTTTTTTTTCCTACGAGGGTTTTGTTACTCGGTAAGGTTTTTAATGAGACAACAACAAACACCAGGGAATATAATTTCCGGCTAAGGCTATTTTCTTTCCACGAGGATTTTATGCCTTAAGAGTTGTGAATCAACTAGTTAACTTCAACGGAGCAAAATGATCATCCGCAACGGATCACCTTTACTTGCATCTATCACGTTGTACTCTTTTCCCTTCGTCAAGGTTTTATCCCGCTGGGTTTTCCTTGTCAAGGTTTTAATGAAGCAACATATTTGAGTCCATGTATGTTCTAAGTTTGCTTAATATTGTACTATTTTTCTATAGTTCAGGTTTTGTCCCTTTGGGTTTTCCTGACGAAGTTTTAACGAGGCAATTAACTTAGACTCGTCGATCTTTGATAATCGTATTGCATGTGATGAACTACATGTAAAGTACGTGACAACATGTGAATTACTACATGTGAATATTTTTACCAAGGTTTTATCCCACTGGGTTTTTCCTTATCAAAGTTTTAATGAGGCGATTGATTTCGGCACAAGTCATCAAAAATAGGATGACATTTGAAGACCTACATTCGAAGCACTACAAACGGATTTCTATTGGACCACACAAGGGGGAGTGTTGTAGAGCTTAAGGCCCATGGGTGTGTGGCCCAACTAGAAGCCTAAGGGTTTCTCTTTACATGTATATAAAAGATACTTTACCTATGTAATAGGTTAATCAATAGAAATCCTTCTCTTCTCTGCCTCTTCCTTTTCCCCCTATTATTCTACTACAAAAAGCCTTGATAATGAACATAAAATCCGGCTTTTTTGAGCCAAAAGATCAACTTCTCCACCAAATTTTATCCTGTTTAATCAGAAAAAAGAAAGAAGAAAAAAAACCTGAATAATAAATATAAAATCGGACTAATAAATATAAAATCCGACCTATTGAGACGAAAAATTAAATTTCAATTAAATTGCAGTATTTGTGACACCCTGTGCATGAGTGACAACCTGTATTTTTTTCTGCCTTGTCATCACTGCCTTGCTATCATATCTGTAGGTGTCATCTTCTAATTGGTCTTGAGTGTGTCATTACATTTATGGTGTCTGAGAGTCTCTTAAATACTCTGTCTTGTTTTTGGAGTTTGTAATCAAGACAATCGATTCATCAATTGCAAACCTCTGTTCAATTAAACATCAGTAATGGAATAATCTGTTCTACTATGGTATCAGATAACACATCGATCCTTACTTCCGTTGTTTTCAATTCGTTAATGAAGTTTCAGTAATTAATTTTCTTCAATAAAATTCGTTTCTTCAGTATTTTCTTTTAATTATTTTTTATCTCTTTTCAAATCAATGGAAGGGGTAACTTCTCTTTTCACCTACTTACAGAGGTTTTTTACCACAATATAGGAGTAATTTTCAGTTACCACCAAGAATGCCTTCTTCACAGTATTATTCATATCCTCCTGTCTCTGCACCAAGTATTGGTGTTGCTTCCACATTGTCATGTGGTTGATTTTAGATGGGTGTATTTAGTAAAACCTTGGGTGCCTTTGTAATTTTTCATTCCTTTTAGTCTGGCCACTATTCTCCTTACACGTGTACTTCACGGATTGTTGCTTCTTTTGGGGGTATAACCCTATTAATGTTGTAAGGGTGGCGGCCAGATAATTAACAAATTTGTGTTATCTTAATAGAACTTTTGTTCTTAGGATGATTTTCGAATCAGAGTTACTAATTCCGGCAAACTTGTTGTTTCAATTTGTTCAATATAGAACAATTGGCATCAGAGCCGTTGATTCTGTCACCATGGGAGGACAAGGAACTCAAGCTACTAAGGATTTACAGGGACACGCGGAAAAACAACAAACTGTTCGGATAAAGTGAATCAAGATGTGACGGACATGAAAGAACAACTCAATCAAATACTGCTTCAATTGAAGAATCTCAACAACAAAGAAAATGGGAATGGAGATTCAAACGCAATTCAAGAAGAAGGAAGTACTCAACCAATTGTTAATCAGCTCAATGAGAATCGAGGTTCCAACCACTACAATCGATTTCCAAAGCTAGATTTTCTCAGGTTTGATGGAACCAACCCAAAAGGGTGGATTCAAAAGTGCGATAGATTCTTTTTCCTTCACAACATCGGGGAAGAAACTCGTAAATTACAAATGGCGGCGATTCACATGGATGGTAAAGCGGAGAGGTGGATTTCTAACTTACAAACTTATAGATCTATTATGTGTTGGTTTGAATTAGCTGAACAAGCGTGTTTGCATTTTGAAAACCCCTCAAACGATAATATTGTGGGTATGTTTAATAAACTAGCTCACACCACTACGGTTGATGAATTTTTTGATGAGTTTGAAGTCGCTCGATCTTTAATGATGAGCATTCATCCTGAATTTCCTGAGAGTTACTATATTATGAGTTTTATTGGAGCCCTTAAAGAAGAAATTCAGCACAATGTGCTAATGTTTCACCCCACCACCCTCATGAAGGCTTTTACTCTAGCAAGGATACATGAACAGTCCTTACTATACCAACAAAAACTCTCAAAACCAAATACAAAATTTTTTCCCAACTCTTTTTCCATGGGAAAACCTATATTTCAATCTAATGTGCCACAAAAGCCATTGACTCTACCACCAACAAATTTCAAACCACACCCCCCCACCTCTTCCAAAAACAAACAACACCCACCCACCCTCCCATCAAAAGACTCACTCCTGAACAACTCAAAATCAGAAAAGCTCAAGGGTTGCGTTACAATTGTGATGAAATTTATAGGCAGGGTCACATCTGTAAAAAGCAACATTTATTTTGGGCACTACTGAGTTACCTGTGAAAGAGGAACTGACCCAAGAAACTGAGCATGAAGCCTCAGAGGAGAGTGATGTTGAAATTTCTGTTCATGCCTTAACTGGCACTCATTGTGGGGAAACAATAAGAATACCTGGGATACTTAATTACAATCACTTGTTAAACCTAAATTGCCTGTTTAGGTTGTGGTGGTGGATTTAATGGAAGTATATAAGGTGATGGTGGAATTGGTGATGTTGGAATGGTGGTGGCAACGATTCAAGATGGTGGCGGTGGCTGGCGGTGGGAGAGGATGGTTGTGGGAGGCGATACAATTTTTATTCTCTGTCATGAGAAGTGAAGAAGAACGAAGAGAAGAAGAACGAGATAGAAAGGCTAAATAAGGAAATAGGGTTATTATGTTTTTAGAAAAAAATTTCAATTATGCCATCAGGGATATTTATAAAGAGGCAATAATTCAATTTCCACAATCAATCAATATTGACATGGAAGTGTATTTACAAGAATTGGTATGCCCTAATCTCGGACCCTTCTTTTCTTATATTGCACCTTAATCGTAAAAACAACCCAAAACTCAAAACACCAAAATGGGTTCCACACTTGCTAGTCCCCTCTTCGATTTGGTGTCCAAAAAACAGCTAGCATTCGAAAAAAAAAATCGAGGTCTGTTGTGAACAACTTACGTGTTGAAGTATTCTTGATGCTTTCTTGTTTGACTCTTCAGTGTTGAAGTATTCTTGATGTTTACTGGTTGACATGTTATTTGTCATGAGCTTTGGCTCCATGCACAACTTACGAGTTCAGATCCGCTTGACCAGCATATTGTTAGTATGAAAATCAATATTTGTGAACTCTAGTTGCCGTTTTTATCAGTAAAGAATTATCAGAAATGTTAACCCCAAGGGCTTTACAAAGTCAAATTCTAATAATCAACCTTACACGACTAATAATATGCATATAATACTCCCACTGAGAGAACTAGACACTGTATACTATCTATTTGTACAAAAATTATTACCATGACTTGATCCATATATGATCACGAATTAGCTAGGAACCATCTTAATTTTTGTTTAATGATTATCATCATCATCATATATAAGCTTTCTTCTAGCCCTAGAGTTTTGTATAACATCACCCATTTACATCCAGAGTTTTCAGGTTAAGAAGAATTTCTCCACCTCATCGATCAAACTTTGTCTTTCTCTCCCTCTCCCTCTCATTTTCTAATTTCTTTTCCAGTGGAAGCAGTTAGTGAGTAAATTTAATAAAAGCAGCACAGACTACTGATAAGTTTAATCATGGAAACAAGGGGGTTTATTACCACCGACGGAGCGCCCGCAAAGGAAGTTCGTATTTCTATAAGGCAACGTAGTTTTAATTACGCAAAATGTTATCAGACTACAGGTAAAATTATTAACTCCGATCTCAACTTCCACGACCTTGTTAGTTGCGGTATAAATCAAACTCTTAATCGATGTATCCTCTCAGTTCGATGTAAGCAAACGTCCGCGGTGACTAACTTTTTGAAACTTGAATCACTTGATACAGAATATGGCAGGAACCTCGATCAATATCGACTTTTATTAGATGCTGCAATAAAAGATAAGTGGGAGTCAGTGGAAGATTTCATAAAAAATGATCCCAGTTCAGTGGAAGTTCCGATCACAGTATGTGGGAGGACTGCATTGCATATTGCAGCTGGTGCAGGACACACAAAATTTGTACTAGAACTGGTCAAACTCATGTCCGTAGAAGCACTTGGATTGAAAGACAGCTACGATGGTAATACAGCTCTTCATCTTGCTGTTATTGCTGGGCTTGATGAAGCTGTTAAAGCAATGGTGCAAAAAGATACAAACTTAGCACGTATATGTAATGAAAATGAGTTGAATCCGCTACTCAATGCTGCTATTCATGTCAGGGAAGAGCATGAAGATATTATTAGATTCCTGTGTGATGAGATGAAAGATGAAGAAGCAAGTTCCTTTCAAGGTCATTTGGGAGCTCAACTCATATGCAGTGTTACTCGTGCTGGTTTATACGGTAATCTTAAAGTCCATCTAATTATACATCAATGTAGGAATAGTAATGAGCTGTGTTACTAGGTACTATCATATTCAGCCATGAGCATTTACAAGAGAACTGTTGGAGTATCACGCACGGAACTATGGAACATGTCTTATTGGCTATTTGGAGCCATTAGGCTTGAGTAAAATTGAAATGATAATTGATCTCAAAGCTTAATATTTACAGAATTGGCCTATAATCTAATCCGTGAACACCCAAGTTTAGCAACTGCAAGAGAGGACGACGGCAACACTATTTTAGACGTTCTAGCAGAAAAGGGTCCGATTTCAAGCCTGCCCTCTGTTCGACATGGAGAACTGTCTTTCCATTCAGGTATATCTTATCTCTCCCCATGAAATCATAAAATCCTCCACCTGACTAATTTTCATTACTTGGTAATGTTTATTTGATTTTGCAAATGAATATGAAGAATATCCACTCTTTTGTAGATACTAAGCAGTGCAAATTCATCGATAAGACACCTACGTTTCTGAAAGTTCTACTCTTTCTCGACCCCGGATATCAAGGTATGCCTCCAACGATCGATCTTCACAGAAAATATACATTATCAAGCATTAACCCCGGCCTCATAATGGGTTACTTGTTCATTGATTTTGTTTGCAGCTTATCACACCAAAAGATTGAGATCTTCTATTATGGTGACAGAATTGGTTAATATAATTTTTGAAGAAATTTCGAACATGACCAAGGAAGACATGTATCATTTTTTCTTCGGCTCTAATTTCCTAAAAACTGCGGCAGAAAAAGGTGCAATTGAAATTCTAGAGAAGTGCATTTCAACGTATCCCGATCAGCTTTGGTTTCCTCACGAGGGGAGAAACATATTTCAAATAGCTGTCGAAAACAGACAAGAAAAAACCTTTGATTACTTGTACGGTCACATGAACGCAGATGAGAAGATTTTAACTACTCGAACAGTGGATTCAAATGGCGGTAATATCCTACATGTTGCTGCAAAATTTGTGCCTTCTTTTCAAATTAAAGGTGGTCTGCGTAGTAGCCCTGTTTTTCAAATGCAAAGTGAGATTCAATGGTTTAAGGTACGTTTTCTATGATTTGCAACTGCTTTTACTCCTTATATATACGCGTCCATAGAGTCTCTAGGAGGTAGATGGGTTAACCATTTTACCATGAAGTTGCAAGTTTTATACCACTGATAAGGTATGAAGTGTTTTCTAATTATTTTCTGGGTTTTTTTTTTTTTTTTCCATGTAAAGAAAGTGGAGAAAAGGGTACCACCTGCTTTAGCAAAAATGAAAAATGATCAAGGAGAAACTCCACATGAGGTTTTTACTCGGGAACACAAAGATTTAGTCAAAAACGCAGAAACATACATGTTACGTACAGCCGAATCATGTCTAATAGTGGCCGCTCTGGTAGCTACAGTTGCTTTTGCGGCAGCAATCACAGTGCCCGGTGGAAATTTCAGTGACAGTAATGCAACCAACAAAGGAATGCCAATGTTCTTGGGAAATAAGTCATTCCTTGCATTCATGGTGGTAGATGCCATAGCTCTCTTTTCTTCGACTTTTGTAATTCAAGTGTTCTTAACCGTCTTTGTTGGGAGTTATAATGCAGAAGCAAAATTTGAGGAAATAATGCCGCGAAGGCTGGAATTCGGTCTTGTATTTCTTAGGATATCTGTAGTTAGTGTGACAATTGCATTTAGCATAGCACTAATGATGCTTGGAAATAGTTATCCATGGTCTCCTTATGTCATATGTGGGGCTGCCTTTTGTAGTTGCGGTTACTCTCTGGGTTTTATTTCAGCCGTAACTTGGAGATTTTGTTTTCTTTGAGAAATGTAATTTGGAGATTTATGGTTAAAACATAAGTGGTTTTATTTGTGATTCTCATTGAAACGCTTTGAATAGCCATATGAATATTTCAGTCTACATTTTCTATTTGATTTCCCGGTTCATTCTCTTGAAGTTCCAAATCGTGTAACCAGTTGTTTAAGGGTAAAAATCGTTTCCGCCGATTTTGGTAAATTCGGTAGGTGAGTGAGAAACTGGTTTAAATCATAAACAAATGTGCTGCACGTGAGCACTTTCAAGATTCGAGAGATCAACTGCACAAGTCCGGCCCTAAACCAAGAAATGGCCGTTCCGGACTTGCTTCGGTCACAAAGTGGAGGAGAAGGGTTGATTTGGGGAGGGAAGCAAAGAAAGGTGTTGAGATCGAATAGTGCGGGGAGAGTAGTGTCTCGACTTGTATCGTAAAGTGAAAGCTTAGGAAGCTTGCAAGAGATGAAAGCTTTTGGAGAGCTTGCAAAGTTGCCTTTTACGAGAGTGTTGTATTTTTTTCCACCGAGACTTGTTGTCTGGGTGGAAATAGGTAAGACCTATTTATACAAGTCGAGAATGAAACGTGCCTGGCCTCATGAAGGAAGAGAGTAAAGGGTGAAATAATGGGAGGAGGTGGTAACCGCAGGGTGTTTATAGGTGAAAACGTTTTCAATTCGTTAATGAAGTTTCAGTAATTCATTTTCTTCAACAAAATTCGTTTCTTCAGTATTTTCTTTTAATTATTTTTTATCTCTTTTCAAATCAATGGCAGAGGTAACTTCTCTTTTGCACCTACTTACAGAGGTTTTTCATCACAATATAGGAGTAATTTTCAGTTACCACCAAGAATGCCTTCTTCACAGTATTATTCATATCCTCCTGTCTCTGCACCAAGTACTGGTGTTGCTTCCACATTGTCATGTGGTTGATTTTAGATGGGTGTATTTAGTAAAACCTTGGGTGCCTTTGTAATTTTTCATTCCTTTTAGTCTGGCCACTATTCTCCTTACATGTGTACTTCACGGATTGTTGCTTCTTTTGGGGGTCTAACCCTATTAATGTTGTAAGAGTGGCGGCCGGATAATTAACAAATTTGTGTTATCTTAATAGAACTTTTGTTCTCGGGCTGATTTTCGAATCAGAGTTACTAATTCCGGAAAACTTGTTGTTTCAATTTGTTCAATATAGAACACACATCTGTCACTCCAACAGAACCACCTTGTCAGATGTGTAACAAGAGTGGTCATTCATCTTTAGCATGTAGACACAAGTTAAATTTCGCATATCAAAATGCTCATACATCCAACAATATGAGTGCCATGCTTGCAACTACAAATATATTGGGAGAAAATCCCTGGTATGCTGATTCAGGTGCCAATAGTCATTTAGCTTCCGATGAGAACGAGTTACAACTCATGTCTGCTTATGATGGCTCTGAGGAAATACATACAACCAATGGAGAAGGTATGACAATTACACATACCGGTTCTACTATTAAAACTACTTCTGCTCATAGTTTTGCTCTAAATGATGTTTTAGTGGTACCACAAGCCTCAAATAATCTACTATCTGTTCACAAATTTACTAAAGATAATAATTGCTCAATCACTTTTGATTGCTCTGGATTTTATGTGAAGGATTTTTCATTTGTGAAAGTAATTTTGAGAGGCCCTCAATGTAATGGATTATATCCCTTCAACTTTCAACAACCAGTCTCCAAGTATTCTTCTTCAACATCATCTCCAAAAGCTTTGTCAGCATCTACATCAACACCTTCAGTAACTTTAAATATTTGGCACAACAGACTTGCACATCCCTCTTTCTCAAATCAGCTTTATTTTGTCGTGATTGTCAGCTTGGTAGGAGTCATAAGCTACCATTTTCTATTTCAACTTTTACTAGGACTAAACCACTAGAACTGTTACATCTTGACTTGTGGGGTCCAAGTCATGTAGCTTCTAACTCTGGTTTCAGATATTGTGTGAACATCATTGATGAATTCTCTAAGTACTGCTGGATTTTTCCATTGTATGAAAAATCATATTTTAGTAAGGTATTTTTTCAGTTCAAATCTCAAGTTGAAAATTTGTTACAATGCAACATTCATGTTATAAAAACAGATGGTGGTGGAGAATTTTTTAGCAATGAATTATCAACATTTATGTTTATAACTAGTATTGTCCATGAAATTTCATGCCCACACACTCCAGAGCAGAATAAAGTTGCAGAATCCAAGCATATGCATTTAGTAGATGTTGGTAGAACTTATCTGAAAAGGCGAGGGTACCCAAATATACCTCAAGATAAAACTTTTCCTACCTATAAGTCCTTTCTACGAAAGTGATTGTCTATGAACTGAGTCGAGACAATACAACTAATCGGTTCACACTTTGTGTGATCGTCTATGGATACGGGATCGAGACAATATAACAACAAAGTATGTTTACTTGATACAAAGGTTCGGACTTAACCAAACACAGTAGGATTGCTTATCAAGTAAATAGGAATTAACGTTTGTGTGATATACTTTAATTATAATGCGGAAAATAAAAGTAAATGACACAGCAAGCTTTTGTTAACGAGGAAACCTCAAATGCATAAAAACCTCGGGACCTTGTCCATAATTGAATACTCTCAGGATTAAGCCGCTACACAAAAGATTACACCTAACTTCGTATAGTTGAGACCAAGTAACTAATCCTATAGTTCACTTAGTTCCGTCGTATTCCCACGCCTCCGACTTGTGAATAAGTCACGTACTTGGAACAATTCCTTTGGTTCCTATTCCAAACAATAAAGGAAAAACAAACTGCATTTGGTATCAACTCTATTCAACCAAGTGATATGAATCAGACAAAGGCTCTTATGTTTATCTTAACATAAACTCCTTCGTCGAGTCCTTAGATCTATCTTATGTTCAATCACCCAAAGGTAATCGTTTAAGATTAAGCAATCAATACCTTTAATCACAAGGAAACGTATTGATGCCGATCTACTCAATTAATCAATCCAATCTACCACAAGGATAAACCGATTATTAATTGGATCCTCTTTTCTTGAAACAAGTATTGTGCACACCAAAGATTATAAAACCCAAGTTAGATCTTCAATATCTTCTTTGTCTCCAAATCTTCTTAAATATTCAATAAAAAAGCGCACACAATCACTTGAATCTCTTGTGATCAATCACGCATGTAACGAGTGCAGTAACAATGGATTATCACAAGATCGTCTTTAGAACTAACAACAGTCTAAAGATCCCTGTCGAAACTCTGAACTAGTTTGAGTGAATCTATATCAAAGAAGATTCTCAAGAATAAACAAACTAGGTGCAATCAGATTTCAACCATTGTTAGTCAATCAAATCAATCGAAAACAAAGATAAACCGTAATTATCTAGTTTCCCACCAACGGGTCGCGCTAGAGCTTCTAAATCCCAAAGAAGACTTTAAATTGAGCTGCCGTAAGAGATTTCGCCTAATTAGGTTACTCTCCTCTCCGAATAGGCAGCTACACCAGTAACAACACCAAAATAGTAAATCTGTTGTTACGAAGGATTAGTTTGCTAGAAAGGCAAACTTCGTGTATTTATAGACAAGGAAGTTTGCACACCCAGGAATTTCAAAACCAAAAATATTCTCAAGATATTCATAAAAGCACTGATTCGGTTTTCATAATTCTGGAAATGCTCATCCAAAAATAACGATCGAAATCTCTCGGAAAATCTAATTAGTAAATGCACATTACTAATTTTGTAATTTCCTACAAAAATGAAATTAATAACCTTAATTAAAAGATTATTAACTTACTTATGTTTCGATCTGTGATTCTCTTCCCTTAGCCGTTAAGGAATATCTTTGAACAATTATAGAAATAAACATTCACAACACGTGTTCAAAGTTTGTCGACATCTTAACTTTGTAAGTTCTCTTTCACACTTACAACCTTGAAACCGATTTGCCACACTTCCAAACAAGTTTAGAATTGGTTCATCTGACATTCAAGAACTACGTGATTGATCAAACCAATATTCAATCACAATCATGGGTTTACGGTTCTACCAAAACAAGTTTCGATTCTACCTCCATGTGAGTATTGTGCATAGTCACACTAGCTTCCCAAAAGTTCGGTTGACTAGGTACTAGGATTGGTTCCTCACATATATATGGTATCTAACTTATATGTGTTGCGCATGTCCATAGGATCGGTTCTCCTTTCTGCTATAAATCTTGTTTCACCGCAAACAAGGATCGGTTCCCATTCCCTTACAAGGATCGATTTCCTTTTTCTTACAAGGTCGACATACAAAATCCGATCATACCACGGTGATTACTTAAGATCAGTTTTACTAATAAAAGTTATACCAATACATAAGTCAGGCCTTTGTGAACAGTTCTACCAAGAACACAACAAGTTATGAGCGGTTATACTCTATCACACATATTGGTTGTTCATAAGATATGCAATGAATTACAAAACCAATAACACCTGGAAATTTCCTTTTCGGTCCACAAACAAGTTTATGAACTTATTTCCTTAGAACACATGTAAACATTGTTCCCTAGGATGAAATACTCACCTCATACCCATACATAATCACAATAGCATTCAAATGATTATGGCGATGTCTTATCTACAAAGTTTAATGGTTAAGCAATTAACCTCGTATTGTATTCCTTAATACTATGTCTATCTAGAGTTCAAATATGCATCGTAGTTATGTTTTCAATATGCGCGACTTGAAAGATACGCTAGGGAATGAAACAGTTCAAGTCAAATATCACTAACTTCAAGTTGAAGGATGATTGTTGTCGTTGTAGCTCCTTGCTTCTTCACATCTTCAAGTCTTCGCAATACTTGTAATGTCTCATATCCTAATACTTTCAAGATACCTATACGAAGTTTAACTCCAGTACATAATCAAGCGACTCTTAACATGAGTTTTGATTCACTAAAATATGACAACCAAACTTGACATACCAATGCCTAGTGGGTTCAACCGAGCCATGCTCTAACATTATCTTATTCAATATGGACTTAAAGATTCTTTTTGGGTGCAAGCTTTTCAGACAACAGACTATCTTTTAATAGATTACTCACTAAATCTTTGTCATTCAAATCTCCTTTTGAAGTTCTGTTTCACAGAAAACTAGATTATACTTTTTTAAGGTCTTTTGGATGTCTTTGATATCCCTAGCTCAGACCATATACTAAACACAAAATTGAAGCAAGAAGTATCTCCTGCATTTTTATTGGATATAGCCCTCAACACAAGGGATATAGGTGCCTTAATCCTCTGACTGGTAGAGTTTTCATTTCCAGACATGTGGTGTTTGGTGAAACTACTTTTCCTTAAGAGTTTCAGTTTTACCAGCATCTGCTACTACACCTACTTCAATTGTTTCTCCTCCACATACTTCTAGTGATTCCATATTTCACCAACTGCTGAAGAGGTATTATCAGCTGATATTGTTCCAGATACTTCATGTGTTATTACTTCTACTACTTCAGCTACCACAGATACTTCATCTATTTCAGTGTCTTCTACTACTTCAGCTACCATAGATACTTCATCTAATTCAAAGTCTTCTCAGCCATCTCATTCCATTCACAATACTCCACCTGCAACAGTCACTAATACTCACAAAATGATTACAAGAGGTAAAAACAAAATCTCTAAGAAGAAAGTGTTCTCCACTAAGCATGCTCTCTCAGATACTCAGTTAGCTGTTGCTCCATCTACTACACCAACATGCTTTACTCAAGCCAATAAAATTCCACAATGGAGAATATCTATGGTTGATGAAGTTACTGCTCACCAGAATGCTGGTACATGGACTCTTGAAGCACCACATCCATCTCACAACTTGGTAGGCTGCAAGTGGGTGTTTAAGATTAAACATAATCCATATGGTACTATAGAAAAGTTCAAGACTGGTGGCTAAAGGGTACCATCAGCAGGAAGGATTGGATTACATTGAGACATTCAGTTCAGTTGCTAAGCCCACAACAATCAGAATTTTTCTCTCCTTAGTAGTTCATTTTGACTAGCATATCTCCCAACTTGACATCAACAATGCATTTCTCCATGGAGAACCTCCAAGAATAAGTTTTTATGGTTCAGCCACCTGGATTTGTTGATCCAAAAAGACCTCATCATGTTTGCATACTGCACAAGTCCATATATGGCCTTAAACAGGCACCTAGAGCCTGGTATGAAAAACTTCACAATGTCTTATTCTCTTATAATTTCAAATCATCTACAACTGATACATCATTTTTTGTACAAAAAGTAGGTACTAGAATTACTATTATTCTAGTTTATGTGGATGATATTCCCATCACTGGGAATGATCAAACCTACTGCAGTGAATTCATTAAAACTCTAGGCACTCACTTTTCTGTCAAAGACTTGGAAGCCTTTACATTATTTCTTGGGACTTGAGTTTAAGAGAAATTCTTTTGGTATTTTTTTGTCCCAAACCAAGTATGCTCTCGATCTTCTTGACAAAACAGATATATCAGGTGCCAAAATTTTCTCTTCAGCATTTCGTTTTGGTTATAATCTCAGTGCTTCTGATGGAAAACCACTATCCAATCCTACTAGTTCAGGTCTTTGGTTGGTGCACTACAATACCTCACCTGCATAAGACCTGAGATCAACTATGTTGTCAACCAAGTCTGTCATCATATGCAAACTCCAACTGATGTACATTTTATAGATGCAAAGAGAATTCTAAGTTATATTGAGGGCACTATCGATTATGGGATACTCTTATCCAAAGGTCTTTTAGCTGTACATGGTTTTGGTGATGCTGACCGGGCAGGTGATCCTGATTCTAGAAGAAGCACTGGAGGATACTGCATTTTCTTTGGTTCAAATCCAATTTCTTAGTCTAGCAAGAGATAGTCTACAGTGGATAGAAGCTCTACGGAAGCTGAGTATAGAAGTCTCTATCAGTCTGCAGCAGAGGTTATCTGATTGTGTAGTCTGCTGAAAGATTTGCACATTTTTCTTCTCATCCCACCTATTATTCATTGTGATAATGTAAGTACCATATACTTGTCCTCCAATCCTGTTTTTCACAGCAGGATGAAATATATGGTAGTGGACTTTCACTTTATCGAGAGATCTTTTCCAAGCTAAGGTCTGTCATGTCCAGTATATTTTAATACTTCAACAAGTTGCATACATATTCACTAAGGGACTTGCAGGGCCAAGGTTTGCTTTACTAAGAGACAAGTTGAAGGTTTTTCCTCCAGCACACCTAAAACTTGAGGGAGGCTAATTGCAGTATATGTGACACCCTGTCAATGAGTTACAACATGTCTTCTTTCTGCCTTGTCATCACTGCCTTGTTGTCATATCTGTAGGTGTCATCTTCTGATTGGTATGGAGTGTGTCATTATATTTATGGTGTATGAGAGTCTCTTAAATACTCTGTCTTGTTTCTAGAGTCTGTAATCAAGACAATTGATTCATCAATTCCAAACCTTTGTTCAATTAAACATCAGTAATGAAATAATCTATTCTACTACAGTGCACTCGGAAGCTTATTCATTTGAGGGGTTCCTCAAGGATAAACCATTTTTGCCTTAAAAAAATTTAATGCGCCCAAGGCCCAACCATATATAATGTTGCTGCTGAAGTAATTTACTATTATTTCATAACGTAGCTTGCATGACCTGAACCTCTAGGATATGGATTGTTCTGCGGAGGATAATTTAAATTGTAAAAATGGTTAGTATTATCACCTCCTCGGGTCCTCAGGCATTTCTCTATTGGAAGCTTAAGGATGTCTGCGTCCTTGTGGAGGTTATGGATATGAGACAACGTTATAACCTCCTCCACCGTCTTGATTTGCTTGATTCTGGATGAATTCCCTATTAGGATTTCTATGATATGAATAGCTAAAGGGGCGAATTGAAGGTCCTACTGGTTTTCCATAATAATGGCTAGTTACGACATATAGGTCGAGAATTATATGTATATGATTAGCTCTTGGACTGAGTTGAGTATGCCGAGGTAGACGTGAATCATGTACTTTTTGGCATTTCATTGTCTCCTTTAATTGCCTTTGCTTTTGGATTTCCTATTTGTCTGGATATCGCGTGCGATTCATATTGAGAAAAATTGTTCCATTAAATAAAATGAAATTTTAGAGTTATCCAAACCGATAACAAAGAGAAGCTCGTGTACATCTATAAATAAGCATTTCTGCATGCTTTAACAACATTTTGTTTAAACAAGCTTAGGTGTCCAATATAGCTCATCGAGATATCATCAAATAAGGTAAATTTAAACTGTCACACGAAATATAGAGGAAAAAGGATGTGGTCATTGAATCTTGTCCATTAGGATCACAAGGCAAGAGATCAACCCAACAAAACTCGGCATTACCGCATCTTTGGAAAATATTTTCTAAAAACATGAGGGTATGGCATTACTATACTTATAAGTTATATATGTGCTCACTCAGCAGTTTTCATGTATTAGTACGAAGACATCACATTAAAATCAAGTGGTAAAGTTCGATTATACCACCAAGCGTTGGTATGTCAAGTTTGTTTGTAAAGTTTAATTCCAAAACTCATAGTCGCTTGATTTAATTACTAAATTCAAATTTGTTAGGTTATACTAGGTTCATAAATATGTTGACACTTGCTCTTATTGAAAATGGCGGGGAAAGGATGTGATTTGCCCATTGGGATTATCAACTCAAATTCAAATTTGGAAAATATTTTACGAAAACATTATGGCATTACATACTTATAAGTTATATATGTGCTCATACAGTTTTAGGTATTAGTAAACGACATCACATTAAAATACTCTTGATTTGAAAATCAAATTTGTTAGGTTATACTAGGGTATAAATATGTGACACTAAAATACACCACCAACTTTTTCATAGGCAACATGTATGGACTAAACCCAATACAATTCTGAGAGTTCAACTTAATGAATCTCAATCAAGGAATTATGTGACGAGCTTATATCTTTTTACTCACATAATTAGAATGTTTACATAACCAAGTCCATGAACCTAATTACCGTGAGATTACTTGGATGGTACCAAAGACCATTATCCAATAATCAATCAAGTCATATCCAACAAACAAGTATGGATCTATTTACTTTGATTGATTTACATACAACCTGTGATATTTCAATTATAAAGATAAATAATATAATGTGGAAAAGAAATAACCGCAAATGCTCTAAAACCCCTGGACCTAGTCCATATTGAACACCAAACTGTATTAATCTGTTACATACATTATCCTACTACCAATTAACTTTGGACCTGGAATGTAGCCGAGGTCGAACAAAATTCGGTGTTCGGGGTTAACCCCTCACGGAAATTCGATTCTGGTCGTGCTCCTTACGCCTCTTGAATCCCAGCAGGACTCTGCATAAATGATTCCATTAGATGATTTCACACCAACTAAGAGTTGCTTCAACCCAATTGAAGACTTTAAACCAACCTTCCTCCCACAAATAAGCTCTATGTGTGATTTCCTTTTTGATCTTAGATCGAGGTGAGACTAGAAATCGATAGCAATAGACAAAGTTCAGCTAACCTCAAAATACGGACTTATGCTACTCGAAGTGCTGCCTAGATTATTATTCACCTCACAAGTATTAAACTTGTGGAATCAATCGAAGTCTAAGACGAAGAGAACTTTGATGATTTCTATTTATCTTGTTCGAGTGACAAACTCAACAATCCAACAAGATCAAGATACTCGAGTTATCAAGATAAAAGAAAATTGGACCTGGCTTCACGAATCCCTATAAAGTCTTTTTAGTCGCTAAACCCTAGAAAAGCTTTTATGAAGAGGAAGTCTCTAGTTTACAACTAGGACACACCAAAGAAACTAGTGCCGGGATTCAAAGATCCAAGTTGTTTGAGGTTTCGCTTTTATAGACTTTCAAAGCATATGTTGCTTTAGGTTTAAGCTAAGATAGCTTTGAAATCAAGCAAACAATATTCACCGTTAGATGAATCTTTGAAATGTGATTAACATAACCAAGATATACACTCTGGTTATGATGAACCGTAACTGAACCGTGTATAAATACCACTCTCATGAATGGTTAGCCAAAGTTATACAACTGACCAATAAACTTGAGCATTTCCATATACCGCTTAAGACTTTAACCTTAAGTCACAATCATGTGATCAAATATGTCTATAATGTCTTTAGAGATTATTCAAATGTTAATTATCCCGGAGAAATTATTTTATGTGCATATGAATTTAATCGACATGGAAAGTGGGCGTATATACTAGGTAAATATACTTAACCTTTTCGTGAACATTTATGTCAAGGTACATGTACCGTTATGTATACCTTGTGACATGACTAAGTTCCAAAGTTCACATAACTTTTTCGGTATGTGTACTAGTATGGATACCTTAAGACAATAACCAGTTCCGGAGTTCACATAACTTTTCTGGTACATGTATCGGTATGAATACTAAACCGGTTCGGAGACCAACATTTATTTTATAGTACGCGTAATCGTACCGATCCGGGTTCACGAGTTCAATGACTTTTTAAGGTGTGCATACTAATATGTGTACAAAAAATATGTTTGTCGACATATAGATACTCTGTTACGTGTACTGAGTACATGTATTACGGTTCCAGACTTATAACAGTTCTCCTAGTTTGTAAGACTGGTATGTATACAGTCTTGTTCCAAGAATAATGATAGTTGTATATATTTCTCTTTAAATCAATTCGAAACATTCCCAAATAATATCAATGACATGTATCATTGTTCCAAGCTATTTTCGAATGATAACCTTGAATCGTAATTTAGATTACGAACAATGAATTTTTTCTTAACCAAAATTCATCGAGTATGAAAAATGTTCATTAAGCTTATTAGTCATATATTTCTAGAACTAATTACCAAGATAAACTTGACTCGAAATTCTTGATATGTTTACGATAGTCTAATTAATTATTGTTTGCACCCAGAAATATTTCCAGGCACTAAACACGATGATTTTGGTGTTGTTGATGAAAACAGGGCTAATAACAGGAAATAATCAGGAATGACAGACACACGGATTTAACGTGGTTCGGCATGGTTTGCCTACGTCCATGGACGAATCCCCATGGGGAGTGATATTTCATTGATATTTGAATTACAATGTATCTTTTTCTGTATTAGCTACCTCTCTCTCCCTTTTCCTCCCCTCCTTTCAGAATTACATTCCCTCTATTTATACAATCCTGAACATAAATGTTATTTACTTCCCTTGCATTAATTCTGCATGAAACATCCCTCCTCCACTAATTCTCCTGGCCATAAACTCCCCTGTATTAATTTTGCATAAAACTGCCATGCATGCCTCCTGTTTTATTCTCGTTGTTGATCATGAATCATTAGACTTTAAATGGAGTGACCTGCTGGTAGACATGACTAGAGACTGGATGGAGGCTGGCTGGAAATTGGTTGGCAGTGCGGTATTGGCCGCCGACATTGATCGTCGGCGTAGGCCGCCGACATTGGCCTCCGGCGTTGGCCTCCGACGTAGGCCGCCAGCATTGGCCTCCTTCCGAATTTCTAGAAGTGCGACTGGGAACTTGACCTTGACAGACCAACGGTTAACTTTGACCATAGACCTGGCGTTGACTTCATGGAGCCCTGGACTTGCTGGTTGATACTTTAGTGGGCATGCTGGTGGCAGCTGAATAGTGGCCCAAAACAATATTCTGGCCCAATATGTGGTATTTTTACTCATGGTACAAACATCACCCCCTCTTTACCTCCAACTTGTTGGGGGTTAAGAACATTTCATTTCCCTTGATCAATGACAAAATTCGCCCTTAAGTGTGGATTATTTCCGCTGAAATGATTGGCATCCTTCCTTTGTTATTTGCGGAAATCATAATCAAGACGCCCCCAAGTGAGGCTATTGTGACTGGAAGATCGGCGGGCAACATTTGAGTATGAATCGTTGTTGTATGCAAAAACTGGATTGAAGACCGGACTGGTCAGCAACGGAAACGTGATCTTGGAGAGAAGTAGTGTTGAAAATGAGTTGTAGCTGTTGATGTAAAATCGAACCGATTCGATTGCGTTGAACTAGACCGCTTGATCGTTGGAAAAGATGAGCTATATTTGAAGTTACTCATTTGGAATCGTGTTGGTTGTTGTTGTAAGCGAGACTTGAATTTGCATACTGATAGCAATTTTCGACCAAACTGGATAGTGGTAGTTGTTGTCCCTAAACTGCTGCCAACAACATGCTGAGATGCGTTAATTGTGAACGAAAAGGCGACAGTCATTGGTGAGATTCCTCAATAGTTGGGATTGTACTTTGTGTGCTGTTGGTACTCCAATGGTCTTGGTTATGCTACTGGATATGATATCCATCTTTATATGTCGCAATAGTTAGATGAATCAAGATGGTAGCAGCGATGTAGACTAGATTGCTATAGTTGTTACGTTAACCTGGGGCACAATGATTCGGTAAACCGATCATGTATGACGCTACAAAATACAAGCCTTCAGCAAAGAATGAGCAAATCGGGTAGTAAATAAAGATTAAGCAAAGTCGGGTTGGGCAGCAGATGCGTGTCTGAACAATCAGAGAGCTGGCAATAGTGAGCCGACAATTGTTGCATCAACCCAGCAAAGATGCATCGCAGCAAACATGATCAAGGGATCACAGAGCGCGAACAGAGCCGACTGCAGAATGCGATCATCTCAAATGCAAGCAACAGGAGCAAGCCGCATCAGCAGAGTTGCGAAAAGAAGGCCGACGCACTACACGCCCGATCAATTTCACCGGCAGGAGCGCGAAACAGAAATGATTGCGCAGCTTGATCAAAGCAATGCAAGAAAGAACCAGCAAATATGCGGCTGAAAATGCGATCACCGATTGAGGAGGCTGAACATAGCTGGACTACGAAGCTTGATTATTTGGAATGCAAGAAGAACGAGCAAAGATGCACTACAAAGAGCCGCGATCACCGGACTACAAGAGGTGCGAACATACCGGACTACAGATTTGATCATCTCGCACTGCAGAAAGAAATGACAAAGATGATTCTTTAGCAGCCGCGATCACCGGATCGTAGGAGATGCGAACATAGCTGGACTATAGCAGCTTCGATCAGCTAGAATGCAGCATCAACGAGCAAAGTTCAACTGCACTAGATGCGATCAGCTGGACTGCATGAGATGTAAACATAGATGGATTGCAGTAGCTTCGATCATCTAGACTGCTGTGACGATTCCGAGGAACTCGGATTTAAAAAGTTCGATAAACTCGAGGTGTAACATGATTATAAATAAAATCGATCGCATCGCGTGGCGTCCAACGAGTAATGCACTGATGAGCAAAACTACACTGCATCGATTGCGTCAATCGAGTGCAGTGATTTCTTAGGAACTAGAGTACAATAGTTCGATCAACTTAACAATAGAGGTTTAACATTAATAATTGCGTCAAAATACTAGGGTGTATGCTCGCCCCCTCTTAATCCTGTAACTCGTTGGAGGATTAAGAAGTTTGGGTTACCTTTTGTTTCGATTTTCAGAAGCTGAATTTCGCATTGCATTTAGGTGTTATGTAACTCGCCCCAAAGGAATTATTTTAGACCATGAGGTGTTACATATCTCTCCCCCAAGTGATTGTCATCCACATTATAGTGATATGCAAATCATGCCCAGAAGATAGTTATTATCATGCTGTTTAATGCTCGCACAAGGGTGCACTTCCTTGTTGCATCTTGCTCGCGCATGGAACGAAGTTGACTATGTCTGCTATCTGGAATTCGCACAGGGGGACAATCCCACTATTCCAGATGCGTGCAGAATTGAAATGTGTGCATCTCCTTATGAGAAAATTCTCGCCACATTGTAGGTGTCTCATTGAATATAAGTATGCTTGATTATATGAAATGATGCAAAAATATTTAGTTGTATTATAATATTGCGACTCTGTGTATATGTGGTAGTTAGGATGTCCACCAGCTATGTTGATTCTTTCCAGCGACGAGGACTAGTGTAGTTGCCTTAGCATCTCGACTTGACTTAGCAACTAGATTTGTCTGCGGGACTGGAACGCACCAGTTGAATCAAAAATGGATTGAAGACAGCTGCCATGGACTTGTATTTCAGCAGCTGAGATCAAATGAATTGTAACAGTTATAAGTAAAACTGAACTGAAGCAGTTGTGAGGAAAAATGTACTGAAACATTTTTGAGGAAAATAGGACTACAACAGTTGATCAACTTGATTGTTGTAATTATACGAAAAATGACATGCAATTTGATCAATCGAATTTGCAGATATTTGCCGAGGAAATCGACTACATCATCTCGATCAACAGCATCTTGAAAGTGATTATGTGGAAAAATACTCGCACAGCATTCAATCAATCGGATCGCAGAGATTCTTTGAGGAACTCGGATTACAGCACTCGATCAATCGATACTTAGCAATTATACGAAAAGGATCGTGGCGATTCGATCAACTGGACTGCAGTATTTGCTGAGGAATTGGACTACAACAGCTCGATCAACTGGACTATAACAGTTATGTGGAAAAAGACTGCAGCAGTTCGATCAACTGGACTGCAGTATTTGCTGAGGAAATGGACTACAACAACTCAATCAACTGGACTGTAGCATTTATGTGAAAAAAGACTGCGATGAGTTCGATCAATCGATCTGCGATTGTTCCGAGAAATCGACTACATCGATTCGATCAATCGGATCTTGATTGTATTAGCACTCACGAACTTTGCATATGAGCAATTTTGGGATAAAAATTGACACAAAAACGTTCACAAACGTTGAGTGCGTCCTTTTTTGATGTCACCGCTCCAATCTCAAAAAATAAATTTTTTTTCCAATCGTTGAAAATTCCACCTCATGATGTTGGAAATTGACATGCGATCGCCACGAGCCGAAAATCGCACAATTCGGACGTACGATGAAAAAGTTAATGAATGAATAAAATATTCTTTTCCAAATTGTATCTTGCTTTCAAATGTATAAATTTTACCTTCATGATGTAGGATATTGAAATATGATCGCTACGAGCCAAAAATCATCCAATTCGGACCTCATATGAAGGAGATATCAAAGAAACAAAATTGAAGAACAAGCCCAAGTAGAGAAGTTTGTTTGAGCCCACATGGGGCATACGAATCTGCAAGGTCAACAAAATAGGGTTGAAACATCCCGAGCTCATGGCTTGACTAGCTAGCAACTCGGCTAACTTGGCTTAGGACTATGGAATTAAGTTGCACGCGATGCACTGAATCAGGACTATGGCATTAAGTTGCATGCGAAGCGCGGAAACATGCCGGACGGAGGTGGCTGCCGGGAAAGGCCGCCGGCAATATGTTGTTGTTCGTCGCTAGAGACGATGACCGGTGACGGAGAAGATAACGGTAACGCTAAGAACGTTATTGCTGACGTGTCTTTCGATGAGTGGACACTGTTGATGACATGTCATGTTGACTGGGACAAAGGGATGACGTGGCAGCCACTGGTGGATCATTATTGCTGACGTGACATTACCGACTGGATCAAGTTGCTCACGTGGCACCGCTGACTCGATTTTTTGCTGACGTGGTATGATGACGTGGCGCTCTGCTGATGTTGAAGTGGGTGATGAAGACCTTAACGTGGGTGAACTGAATTGTTGACGTGGGTCAACAGAAATTTGATGTGGGTTAATTGCACCTCTGAAGTGGGTGGAAAAAAATTTGTTGAAGTGGGGAACGTGATCTGCCGCCCAAGCAGCCACTTTTTTTTTTTTTTTTTTTTTTTTTGTATTTGAAACTTTCCGCGACGCTTTCTCAGAAATGTGGTCTTTGCCTTCGGACTTTTTGTGACAAGTTTTCGGAACTGTTGTCTATTCTTCAACGGCTTCTTGCAGTCTGCCTGGGATCATTGCCGTTTCTCATTGGACTTTCAACCACCGTTTTGCTACACTTTTGTGGTCTTTTCTGGAACCTTTTGAGATGCTTTTCTGGAGGTCTTCTCTAGGGTTTTCACGCGCCTAGAGATGTAGGAAACTTGACAACCCTGCGATCATGACAATAGTGATTTTGACATACTACGAACTCGAACATGTAGATATCTTTGCGTTATTTGAGAAGCAATTTTTTTTGAACTTTGGACTTGAACATCATGGATCGAACATCCGGAAATAGTTTCTACAACACTTGTAGTAATTCGATTTGGGTGGTTTCGAAGGTAATAGTATCAACAAATCTCGAACCGCGAATCTGGATTGCAGCAGTTATGATCAACTGGACTGCAGTATATGTGATTCTATGGTCTCCAAAGAACTGCGATCACTGGATCTGCAAAGCAATTGCGACCAAAACTGGACTGCAACAGTTTCGATCAACTAGACTGCAAAAGTAATTTTTTGACAGCGTTCAAACTGCTTTCACATGAACACGATTTTGAAGCTTTCAGACTACTTTTCTCAATGGGAAAACACGATTCCTTTTCGTAATTCCCCTTAGTTAGTGCCAATGTTTGCACCGGAAATATTTTCGGGCACTAAACACGATGATTTTGGTGTTGTTGATGAAAAAACAGGCTAATAACAGGAAATAATCGGGAATGACAGGACACACGGATTTAACGTGGTTCTAAGCATGGCTTTCCCTACGTCCACGCATTTAATCCCCATGGGGAGTGATATTTCATTGATATTTGAATTACAATGTATCTTTTTTTGTATTATCTACCTCTCTCTCCCGTTTCCTCCCCTCCTTTCAGAATTACATTCCCTCTATTTTTACAATCCTGAACATAAATGGTATTTACTTCCCTTGCATTAATTCTGCATGAAACTTCCCTCCTCCACTAATTCTCCTGGCCATAAACTCCCCTGCATTAATTCTGCATAAAATTGCCATGCATGCCTCCCTGTTTTAATTCTGCTGATGACTGTAACTGTTAGACTTTGAATGGAGTGACCTGCTGGTAGACATGACTGGAGACTGGATGGAGGCTAGCTGGAAATTGGCAGACGGCATAGGCCGCCGACATTGATCTTCGGCGTAGGCCGCCGACATTGGCCACCGGCGTAGGCCACCAGCATTGGCCTCCTTCCGAATTCCTAGAAGTGCGACTGGGAACTTGACCTCAACAGTTGACCAACGGTTGACTTTGACCATAGACCTGGCGTTGACTTCATGGAGCCCTGGACTTGCCGGTTGATACTTTAGTGGGAAGGCTGGTGGCAGCTGAATAGTGGCCCAAAACAATATTCTTGCCCAATATGTGGTATTTTTACTCATGGTACAAACAGTTATGCGACAACGTCTCATAGATAGAAAGATGAATATAACTTGAGGTATTGGTGGTTCGGTCTTCACTTACCTTCTCCAAAAGCTTCGGTTAGTATTTGCCTTCAAATAGTATAATGCAATGATGATTTTCGTGATGTCCGTTTCTTAATTAACTACATCTTCTATCATAGTCCGAGACTTAACTAATTGTAGGCTAGAAATCAAGATATAGTTTTGACAACTAAATTTGACATTAAGCTTGAGATAGAAACACTTGTGAGTTCAACCGACCAATGTTCTAACAATCTCCCCCTTTGTCAATTTTAGTGACAAAACTATCAATACATATGGATTAAAAAATAACGCTTTAAAAAATTCCTTGATTCCATCATGCTTAATTTTCTTGGTTTCTTTAACTACTTGAATTCTTCGTTACTTCAAGTTGCAATGATTCTGAATGTGTTCAACTCATCATCATTATTGTTGAAGATCCGTAGCCATAGCGATACAACTCTTGAAAACAAATATTCTCAATCGTCGCTATACAGAAACATAATATTATTATCTTCTCCAAAGTTCAATTGTATCACAACTTTGAAGTAATACTACGATGATATGTTTTCCCCCCTTAGTCAATACTTACATCTTTTGCAAAATATGTGAAACCTATATATTATTGATTCAATCCCCTTTACATATGATTTGTAAACCATATGTATGTAGTGCGAAACTACTAATTATTTCTCTCCATTTTTGTCAATAACTATTGGCAAAGGTACGAAAATCATGGGATCGTGATGAATGCAACCAAAAGATAATTCAAGTTTTAAGGAAGTTAGAGATAATACATAACAACATAGTTAATATGTAACTCCTCATATCAACTTTATTTAGACGACATTACATAGTATAAAAATACTTAGAGCTCATCGAGGAGATTTAAGATACAAGCATCCCCTGTAAATTCCACAACCACACACCCCAAAAAGATATGCCAATTAAGTAACAGTTCATTTAAGAACTCTTCCCCGTTTGATGTCATTCTCAAGATAACAACATGAGTGACCTTACTTTTGTAAAAAGAAGGATTTTGTCGGTCATTAACAAATCACATGAATTTGTATCTTAAACATCGACATAAATTAATCTCCGCGCCAGTTACGAACAACGAAACAATTTTAATCGAATTAATAGCAGTAATAACACGAGAGTGTGAGCACACCAAGGTAGATCCATACTGCGAGATAATTTCTCAAACAGTTTGTTCTATTTTTAGTTTAGAGAAAACATAATAGATATAACTTTTGAGTATATATGAGATATAATTCATCAATCATTGGTGAGAGAATTAGGGTTTTCTCATCGAAATAAGGGTTAACAAATTGGGGATTTGGGGTTTGTTATATGTTCATGATGTTACGAATTGAAAGAACTTTGAATACTACTTTAATCGTTTAACCAAGGGTTACAATTTGGGGATTTCGGGTTTTTGATTTTGTAAATTTGTATAAGATGGATTTAAGGTTTGTTATCCAACGACAACTAATGTTTCTCATGTTCTCAACGAATTCAAACTCACCCACATCATTGAAAATAAGAAGATGCGATGAAAAGAATCTGGATGTAGCAGCAGAAGCTGCGATGAAAAGAAGATGAAGGTTAGAGTTGGGGATGTAACAAAAATATATTATTATTTTGGAGGGTACAAACAAAATAAATCAAGTCAACAGTTAAACACGTCGCTACTCAATGCGGGTCAACGCTAGTCTTTAGGCCAAACGCAAAGGCTGGACAAATGTTAGACCAAACCCAGATTTTGGTCAAACCTGGGTACCAAAAACCAAATAACCGAAAGATTAATGACGTGATGCATTTTGGTTTAGGTGGATGAAAAAAACAATCGATTTAGCAAGCATTTTTTTAGAAGAAATGAATTCTTATATAAACATTGTTGAATGGATAAAATACTTTGGTGTTATATGTATATTTTTCGTATGAAATTTAGTAATTATTCATTTATGTTTTTGTAGGTCCTTTAAGGACTCGAAAAAATGTATTCATTAATGCATTTAGCGAGGTTATTCATTTAGTCCATTTTCTCACGTCGGGACCGAGAAAATTTATTCATTTGACGAGGTTATTTGTTTATATAACATTCATACATCGAGGTTAGACTGTACTTGATACATAATCCGACAAAAGTATATATTTTACCAAGATATATTGTGTTACCCCAATATATTCAATAACATCCAACACGGATAATGTTACGAAGTTCGTTTTTCTTTCAAACCTTGGTTTAAAATGCTAGGTACAATTACATAATTGTGCATGAATGTTTATTTATTGGTACTTCTAATGATTATGCAACCTAGTCGTAAATCTCACAGTTGGGTTTTCCCCGATTTTTTCCAGATAGCCTATCATTTTTTCGAGTCGTTGGTAGTGTTTTGGTTGGCCTATTAAGCTCGAAGCTGGTTTTGGATAAAATGAAAAGCTTACAAAATCATTCATTTACGAACTTTCAAGTACTATAAGCAATAAAATGAGACTTGATTTGAATAACAAAGATCATTCTTATCAATAAAACCATTTTTTTTTTTTTGAGTAAATAAAGTTTTCAACTTTTTCGGAGAAGCTGACTAATTTTTTTAAGCCAATAACAAATCATATTCATGGATTTAATCTAATAACTAAGTGTATATTAACTAACCTAATCAAATCATCATCACTAATTGAATTTGAACAATTTAGACATTATATGAATATTTCTGATATGCATTGGTGGAGATAGACATTGGTTATAGAGTGGGCTTGACACTTTTGTTAGGCCTCGCTTAAGCGTAAAATTCACACACCTATAATGGCCCAACTCAATAAAAGCTATCGGAAAAATGGCTTTTTCTCTTGTTGGGAACGACTTAAGTTAACCCTAGTCACAAGGTAGCTCTGTCCATGTGTATATGGGGTTTTGAATGTATTATTGGATGTATAAGGCCCTAAATGAGGTTTCCTATAACGTGTTTGGATACCATGGACATAAATCAGAAAATAAAATATTTTACTTCACATAATATTCGATTTTTTACTCGTAAAACTCATTCTAAAATTTTATATCAAAACTAACTTCCTTAAAAATCAAAAAGCTATTTCTATTTACCACTAACTTCTTGGAAGTCAAAAAGCTACTAATGGGTATCCAAAAAGCTACTTCGGTTATTGTGTGTTTCTTGCTAGGGTTTGAAATTTCAATTGAAACATGGCTAAGGGTGCACACGGTACGGTTCAGATCGGTTCTTGCCGAGGCCGAGTACCTGTACCTCCCTAGCCTCGGTTCTTAGATTTGGGACTGGTACCTTTACCCGTGTCCTCGGTTCCGGTACCATTCGGGACAAGTACGGTACCAGGTACGGTTCCGCTACCAGTCTGTACTTTATATCAAATTTTCCTGTCAGTTTTCCAGACAATTTTTTTTTCCTGTTAGGAACCTGTTTTACTGAGCAACAATATATTAAGAAATATCTCAAAGCACAATAAGTAACAAGTAGCAATAATACTAGCAAAGAAAAGTGCCAAATACAAAGTCTTGAAAATATGAAAAAGTAACAAGTAGCAAAAGCACACAGACTGACAGACACACACAAACAATAGTCTTACTGGCAAAAGTAACAAGTAGCAAAGTAACACTGGTGGCAAAAGTAACAAGTAGCACTGGTGGCAAATACAAAGTCTTGAAAATCTATTCCATGACAGCAGCACTGGTGGTGGCATTATTGTTGATAGGGCCAAGTGATGCTGCAAAAACAAGTAATATAAGTTAGCTAGTTAGTAACTAATTAACTATTAGTCTATTACTAAAAAAAGTAACAAGGAAAAGGATTGGAATGAATAGAATATGTATATGTTACCTTCTTCAATTTCAGCATTGTCATCTGGTATGTAGTCACATGGAAGATCAAGTTGTATTGGCTTCCTTAGCCAGCAACATTTCTTCTAGTGAAATGACGCCATATAATGTTCCGAATCCTAGCTGGACTTGATGCATTTATTATTGATAATTGACAAATAATATATACACAAAAACATGATTTCAATTCTCAAAACACAACAACAACAACATGAATAAACCATGAGAAACACACATATGCTAAAATCACATTGGTACATAACACACGGCAGACAACAAACTCTAATTATATACATAAATTAACATAGTAATGCTATACTGGTATCAATTTACATACCTTAGAGCAACAGTACCAGGGACCAGGGCGGTAACGATGAGGCTTCTTCACTCCACTAGTAGTTGGTGCGAGTCTGCAGACTTTCTTGCAGCCTTCAAGAACAAAAACAAAAACAGATGTTACTAGATCGTTGGAAACTGTTCAATTTCAACTGAGATCCTATACTAAGCCCAAAATCATTCATGAATCAACAAAATCAAACAAAAAAGACTCATTAACTATTTCATTCAAATCAGACTATCTTCCATATTATCAAATTGGGCAGAAAACTGAGATTTTATACTCGATTGTAGTACTAAGCCTAAAATCATTCATGAATCAACAAAATCAAACGAAAAAAGACTCGTAACTCGTTAAGTATTTCATACAAATGAATCAAATCAGAGTATCAGACTATCTTGTAGATTACCAAATTGGGCGGAAAATTCCAAAACCCTAAAATAAAGAAATAGGAGAACCACATACACGTCGATCAAAAAAAAGGAGAACCACATACAGATCATTATGTTACCTAATCAAATGATTAAGGAATCGGTAAAATTGGTAACATACAGATCATGTTATAATCGGTCATGCAAATCATTATGTTATAATCAAGCTACTGAAGCTCAAATTAAAAAGGTAATATACAGATCTAGATTGAATCTTACCTAATCAAATGATTAACGAATCAGTAAAACTGGAGAAGAAAAGAGGTGGTGTTAACTGGTGTTCGGTTTTCCTTCTCACAGAGAGAAGAGCTGCAAAGAAGACGGAGAGAAAAGAAAATGAAAAATCTAGTCTTCTGACCTAATTCTTTTGTATATATCAGTACACCACCGTCAGATTAAATCCCTAAATCTAATGGTTATTATTACTCGGTACAATCGGGACGGGACGGTACGGGACATGCTTAGTTACACGTACCTGTACCTCCCTAGGCTCGCTTCTCAGTTTTTGGACCGGTACCTGTACCCCTTCCTCGGTTCGATACAAAAACAGATACGGTTCCACCGGTTCCGGGACGGTCGGTTTTTCGGCTCGGTTCCTATGCGGCCTTAAACATGGCCTTCTGCGAAACAAAATATTTTTGCTTCGAACTTCTGCTTCTGACTTCTACTTCTACTTCTACTTCTGGTATCCATTGGAAGTCAAAAGCTACCATGTCCATGGGTATCCAAAGCACTTAAATGGACACACGCAGTGAGAGGATCCGGGTTAGGAACCCGTCGGGCCGCCCAGGGTCGATACTAAATGTATCTGATAAGAAATTCGGTTATCGTGTGTTTCTAGCTAGGGTTTCAAATTTCAATTGGAACATGGCGTTTGGTGGTGCTGCTTCTTCTTCTTCTTCCAGTAATCAAGAATATGTTCTATGTGGTACAGATTACCTCAAAGTATTTAAATCCACTACCGCCGACAACAGTTCAGAGGTATCTGCTGCGGGATTACAATCTGATGAGCAGAAAGATACATCTGCTTCTATTGATTTAAGAGTGGAAGATGAAGATGAAGAAGAACGACCTCCGTATGTAATTGTTGTCCAAGGACCTCCCAAGGTAATTTTACTTACTATGATTGGCATCAATTAGCCCTGTTTACTGCTTCTAATTATTGTATTCTGTTCTAACTAGGTTGGGAAGTCCACGTTGATTAGGTCACTAGCAGACCATTATGCCGATGGAAATCGGAAGCTTGATTTGGTATGCGGGCGAGACTCCGTTACCATCATAACAGGTATGTTTGATTTATTTTTCTTAGACAGATTGGTGACATGGTTTGACTTGTGTCTTTTGGTTGAAGCATTTTTATTTTATTTTATTTTGTCAGGGAAGAGAAGAAGAATACAGTTTCTGGAGTGTCCAAATAATGTTAATGGTATGCGGAATGCTGCAAAGTACGCTGACGCTGTCATATTGCTTATGAATGCATATGTTGGGTTTGAAATGGTAAGTAATTACATTTGAAATCTCAGGATGAATTTTGATTACCTTTGAGATAACAAGTGTTCATTGCTGTCATTTTCCCTCTTGGTTCATACTTGTTAAAATAACAGTTAACAGGATGAATTTTGACTCAGTCTAGTGTTCATCTTGATATATTTTCTTTTATAAAGAATTTGGGCATCCAGTCCACTGTGTCTTTCTGGCTATTTCTTTGGCCCATGTGCCTTTATTGTGATACTCTGAGTTTTGGGTTTGGGCACTTCAAGATTTTTCAGACCTTAAATTTGTTTTTGTGAATACCATCCTGCATATTTTTACCACAAGATCTACTTAGCATTTTGTTAACCTTTATATAGTTCTTACGGTGTCAAAACCTGCATCCGCTGTTACGTAAGTCTCTATCTTGGTGCTTTACGAAGAAAAAAAAAAACTTAATTTGTTTGCGAACGTAATGTGATAATTCTTTGTGCCTAACATCAGTTTTAGAAGAAGCAAGTCAGAATATAATTTTTAATTGCAAGAGGCTTTTGCTGATTTCAGGAAACATTTGAGTTTGTTAACGTCTTACGACTTCAAGGCATGCCGAAGGTTATGGGGGTGCTGACATTTCTTGATATGTTCGATAATTATTTATCCAGAAAAATAAGAATCCGAAAACGCTTCATCAACCATTTCCGTATTGAAATATGTAAAGAAGCAAGACTATTCTGTTTATCTGGGCTCGATCATGGGGTGTAAGTTTCTTATGATTGAATATGCCAGAAGTAGATCATTGTGTTTCATGCGTGTCTCTTATACCAATTTGTAAAATTCAAGGGACTCACTCAAAGAAAAATAGAAAAAAAGGATAGTTCATCACGGTTTCTTATATATTCTAACAGGTACAAGAAGGGTGAAATTCTTGATCTGGCAAGCTTCATATCGGCTACGGATTTCCATCCTTTATCATGGCAAGCTGCACAACCATATTTGTTGTCAGAACATTTTGAAGATGTTACTCGGCCAGAAACAGCGCACATGGATATCAGATGCAATAGGGACATTGTTTTGCATGGTTATCTCCGAGGTTCTGATATCAAGAAAGGAGGAGCTAAGGTACTTGATGCCTTTCGGAACTGGGGACGACTCCTATAAATACATCCTTCTAGATCTCTCTTATGTCAATAAGAGCATATCCACTTGTTATCACATACTCTGAAATCACATATTGCTCGTAATTTTGCATGCTTTCATATTGATGAACCATCTAATAACTTAGTCTATCTTTCTTCATATTTATAAACTTGGTCAGATTTGTTAAAATTAGGAAAAAATAAGGACTAATTTTAGAAATTTTGTTAACTCTTAGAGCTCATTAACATTTGCAAAGATTAGCAAGGGGATGTTCTAAGAGTCCTGAACAGTAACTGGTTTCTGTAAACACAATTAGCTCATTAGCATTTTCTTCTGTGCTGATCAGTAACTGTTATTTTCACTTCTTCCACCATGAGTTTTACTTGAATATTGTTTCACCAGCATGCACCAGTATGCAAACTGACTTGAGGTTTATTATGTCAGGTGCACATTGTTGGTGTTGGTGACTTCCCTCTATTTAGTGTAACAAGCTTAGCCGATCCCTGCCCTTTACTGGCTGGTCCCAAAAAGAAAAGATCTCGGAAAGGTGATGCAGGAGCTCCATTTTCTTAATTTAACAGGCTGTGTTTCTGTTGTTGGTAGTATGATTGTTTGAGTGTAGAAACATCAATTTCCTGCTAAACGCGCATTTGTAACAATGTCTGTTCAGTTTGATATTTTGATTTTTGAAATTCCTTAATCTTCTATGTACTATCAGGAAAAGAACTTGATGAGAGTGAGGGTTTCAGATCTGGGACTTATCTAAGGTTGGAGGTGCGAGACGTTCCTTTCGAGATTGTTGAAAACTATGATCCTTATCATCCTATTCTCGTTGGAGGCATTAATCCTGGAGAAGAGAATGTTGGATATATGCAGGTTAATGTGCCTTTTCATTTTACTATCTTAAATTTTCTTGTCCTATTAATTGTGCCATTGAACACAAGTAACTTAACAAAGAAGCTATACTGTTTATTTATACTAGGCGAAAGATACAGCTGTCATTGATCTTACTGTGAAAGAAGAAGAACCTCCATATGTTATTGTTGTCCATGGACCTCCCAAGGTAATTTTATATATTACTTTTATGATAAACATTAATTTTCCCTGTTTAGTGCTTCTAATTATTGTATTATGTTCTAGGTTGGGAAGTCCCTGTTGATTAGGTCACTCGTAGAGCATTATACAAAGGAAAATCTTAATAATGTGCAAGGCCCAGTTACGATCATATCAGGTATATTTATATATTTATTTTGGTTGTTTCTTACCTTAGACAGGTTGGTTTGGTTTCATGGTCTCACTATGTGTTTTGGTTTTTTGTTAGGTGAGCAAAGACGAATACAATTTGTGGAGTGTCCGAATAGTGTTAGTGGTATGCTTGATGCTGCAAAGTATGCTGACGCCGTCATATTGCTCATTGATACATCTATTGGTTTTGAAATGGTAAGTAACATTTGAAAGCTCAGAATATATTTTTAGTAGCCTTTCCATTAACAACAGTTGCTAGTTATCATTGCTGCCATTTTCACTTTGTTCATACTTCATAACAATGAGAACTAGGTTACAGCAAGTTAATATGGTACTTTAATTTGTAAGATGCTTTTGCTGATTTCAGGAAACATTCGAGTTTGTGAACATTTTACGAGTTCATGGCATGCCGAAGGTCATGGGGGTACTGATATCTCGTGATTCGCGCACACATCCTGGAATACTATTAAGCACCAAAAAATACATCATAAATCGTTTCTGTACTGAAATATATGAAGGAGCAACACTATTCTCTTTATCTGGACTCGAACATGGGAAGTAAGTTTCTTATGATTGAATATGGCAAAGTAGCTTCATGTTCTTGTACCATTTTGTAAGTTTTAAGGGACTCACTAGTAGTAACATAGATCTTATCTATTCTAATAGGTACCAGAAGCATGAATTTCTTGATCTGGCAAGCTTCATATCTGTTATGGAATTTCATCCTTTGTCATGGCGAGCTGCACAACCTTATGTCTTGGTAGACCGTTATGAAGATGTCACACTGCCCGAAAGAGTGGTGATGGATAACAGATGCAGTAGGGACATTGTTTTGTACGGTTATCTTCGAGGTTGTGATATCAAGAAAGGAACTAAGGTACTTATTTTGGCTATGTTAATCGATGCCAATCTTGCTTTTTATTCTGTCACTTTTTGGAACTAGAGCTGTAATGGCACCAGTCACATTGTTTCCTGTAAACACAATAAACTCTTTTTGTTTTATAGGCTTGTCCCATTTTCTTCTGTGTTGATCAGTACCTGATAATTTTTACTTGTTCTACCAATATGTGAACTGACTCGAGGTTTATCACATCAGGTGCACATTGCTGGTATGGGTGATTTCCCTCTGTTTGGTGTAACAAGCTATTTTGATCCTTGCCTTACTCTCAAAAAGAGGATATCTCAGAAAGGTGATATCTCCGCTTCGCTTCGTTTTTCTCAATCTCTTTCTTGCAAACAGTATTGAATGACTATCTGAGAGAAGAAACATCACTTTCTTGCAAAACACATATTTCTCTAGATCTTTCTAGTAATATTTGTGCTATTTTCTCAATTATTAGTATTAATTTTGTTGCTTTCTTTTCTTTGAATTGTTTTTTGAAATTCCTTATCAGGAAAAAAGGAAGATGAGTATCCTGGTTTCAGACCAGGGAGTTATCTAAGGTTGGAGGTCCGAGACGTTCCTTTCGAGATGGTTGATAATATTGATCTTTTTCATCCGATTCTCGTCGGAGGTATCAGTCCTGGGGAAGAAAATGTTGGATATATGCAGGTTAATATGCCTATTCATTTGCAAAGTGTGTTGTACTGTTTACTGTGCACATGGAATACAAGTATAACTTAATATATTAAGACATCTCATGACTGTCTACTGCTGATATTTTTTGGCTGCCTGTTCTTCCAGGCGACACTTAAGCGACATACTTGGCACAGGAAATTGTTGAAGACAGGAGACCCTATCATTGTTTCAATTGGTTGGAGGCGGTACCAGACGATCCCTGTATATGCCACGGAAGATCGCAGTAAATGGCCTCGAATGCTCAACTACACACCCGTAGACACGCAGTGTCTTGCAATGTTTTGGGGCCCTCTTGCATCCCCCAATACTGGAATTGTTGCTGTACAGTATCTGCCAGACAAAAAGGTTTGATTTGTTCTATTATAAATTAAAAATCCACATGGCTAAGTGAGTAATTGTATTTTTGTGTCCCTGTTTCCCTAAAAGAATTTGTTCTATTATACCTCCATAGACCATTAAGTTTATTTAAAATGAGGGATATGGCCTTTTGATTTAGACATGTGTAATAATCTATACCCGATAGATAACGGTTATTTATGTTGTACGTTTTGTCATCTCATCTTCAAAGCAAATAAATAAATAGTCAGTTCATGTGGTAAGTGTGTAGTCCACTTTCTCTGAATGGCTTATGTATGTATCCCCAGGCAGCGTTTCGTATTTTAGCAACTGCCGTTGTAGTTGATTATGATATTGCGAAGATATTAAAGAAATGCAAGCGGTCTAGAACTCCTTGGAAGATCTCAGGGAAGACTGCTCTTATCAAGGACCTGTTTAATTCAGCTGATGAATTTAATCGTCTTAAAGATGCAAAACTTTGGACTGAGAGCGGAATTCCGGGGAAGGTTGTACAGGTTAGCATTATTAGTGTTGAGCCTTTGGTAATTAGTACTGTATACACTCTTGTGCTCAACTCTTTTATGGAAGGTTGTACAGGTTAGCATTATTCCGTGGCTTGTTTTTGTGTAGGCTACAGAAAAAATGTGTGTGGATAGATCGGAAAGAAATGTCAGTCTTCTTATAGAAAGGATTGCGGAGTGCAAGTTTAAGCGCAGAATTTGCACGGGGGATACCATTTTCATGCGAGTGCAGAAAGAGGTTGAGGTTCCTCGTTTCTTCAACCCAGTTGTACCTATGCCTGGTTTATCAGACGAGGTCAGTGCCTATTTTAATTCTTCAGATGATTTAATTTTATGGATTACAAAATTTCATTATTCCATATCTGACTTGCACATAATGAAACAAAGCCTAAGGAATTCCCAAAAGGACGGCGTACGGTGGCCTTTGTTGAGGGAAAGCCTAGCTTCCAAGACCGAACTATTGCTAAGAAATTTGAGCTGGATCATGTAAGATAGTTTTGGCTAAGCAATGCCTTTTTTTTTTTTTTTTTTTTTTTTTCTTACGAATTTTGTAATATGCAGTTTTACGGACATTGATTTTGGGTTTGATATGTTGTTGATTCTTCAGTGTAATAAAGTGGAGCAAAGGGAATTCAAGAAACATCCAATGCTGGTGATTTCAAAGGAAGAAGAGATGCTAAATGAGAGGATTACAAAGCCTAGTCTACGATGGCCTTTTTTTGAACCTGAAGGCCGGTCCTTCCAAGGCGCAATAGATCTGTATGGAGAGAAACTTCCCAGTTTTTATACCTTCGTCCGACCCCCTCATCATGTTAAATATCTTACAAATTTTAAGTTGACTAGCTAATTATATTTCATTTTGTGAAGTAAAGAGATCTCTTGATGTATATATCCATCCCATGTGTCTCGCGGACCCTGGCTCCATGTGTCAAAACTCAAACGGCATGATACATTCGCGTCCTTTGGTCTACCGTTTGTAAAGAAATCTGTGAGAGAACATTACTTAAGAACGCGAAATTGGGAATAAACCGGTGGGTCCCAATTAGGGGATATAGGAAAATGATAAAAGCGAAATTGGGAATCCAATTATTAAATCAAGGTCACCTTGGATCTAAATATTTTATGTAATACCTTATTTACCCCTCACTAATCTATATTAGTGATTAATAATAATTAGTAAAATCATAAGATTTTTGATAAATGATTAGTGTGTGTTTTATTTGAATTTGGGTGAATGAGGATGAGAGTAGAAGGAGGGAAAAAATATTTGAGAGAGAACTTTTTTTGGGGAAAATGGAGGATGATTGTGAAGAAAGAATTGCTGCTGCTAAATCTTTAGCTCAACTATAACAAGGAGCATATTTGGAAATCTTCAACTAACGACAACAACTCACAATTGCAACTCTTTGTTGAGCCAACACCCTTGAATGATGATTTTGACGAGCATGGAGAGTTTTTTGAAGAAGCTACACAAGAAAGTAAACTTGCACAACATACAAGCATCCCCAATACACAAGTAAAGCTATTAGGAGGTTGAAAAATCGAATTTTTTCTTTAAACCAGCCATTTTTTCAACTGAAAAACCTCGGTGCCGGCATAGTAGTTGTATGAATACCATGCCGGTAGTCGCAGTACCGACATGGTATTCATACAAAGACCATGCCGGTAGACCGATATCCCCCATTTTGAATATTGATGCGGCATAGTATTCTACCAAAAAACTATGCAGGTACGAAAGTTACTTTTTACCTACCAAGGAATATACTACGGAATATTCCATCGCCATGGTTTCATTGATAGGTTACCATGCCGGCACTGCATGAAAAACAGACAGGAAACAATTCCATCCAAAACCAAATACCGGCATGGGAAATTAATAAACAGCTACGCCGGAACTATGTACCGGCGTGAAACCATCAATATCAAGAATACCGGCACCAAAACTGGCGTTGTTCAGTTACAAATTTACAATGTCGGTACCTACCAAAAAACATACAGGAATAAATGTTTTCCAAAGCTAAATACCGGCATTCTATATCAATTATTTTCTATGCCTAAGTAGTATAAAAGCTTTGGACAATAGATTATGAGAATGCCGGCACCTGTGCTTCCGGCGTTGTTTTCTAGTTAAACTTTTATGCCGGAATAGGTTTCAAATTTGGTCTTCAGTTTTGGTTAAGTTCGACTATGCCGGAACATTGGTCGACCATGCCTAAGTACGGGTTTCCGACATAGTGTTTTAATTTCGTTTGGAACTAATTTTCATTCGATATTTAGGTGGTGACATATATTGATCCAAAAAATGCAAAGCCGCTACATCGGAGACGTTCGGAATACTATAAAATACCTCCCGGTATGTGACCAAAAATACTTTTTACCTAGTATCTTGAAATTTACTAATGGATTACTAGTAATGAACCTTTTAATGAACGCGAAATTGTTCTTATGCTCAAGTATTAGGGCCCGAGCAAGAGATGAACTTTATTCCTTCTCAATATTGGATGAGAATGCCGCTTTGTGGGCATCTAGTAGCAGATACATTTAGATGTGTTGTTCATTATTTTACCCCCACCGTAGAAGTAACATTTACCCCAAAGTGGCGAAAATGCGAAGGATCCCTTAAGAAAAGAAGAGTTGTTTTGGCGTTCGTGAATGGTAACCATTTCGTTATTCTAAAGCTCAAAGAAAATTAACCATTGCCACCTATATGTGGGATGATTAAAAATAGGGGTCTAGATCCCAATATATGGAAGGGATGGATGTCATTGTATGAGGAGAATCACCAATTTTGGGATGCGTTGGCCTTATCAAAAAAACCTCTCCAATAGGAGAATATGCAACCAATTACGTGTGGAAGCGACGATGAGTAATTTGGATTTATGTGGTTCACCAGTACGCAACGTTTTGTTTTTTTTGGCAGTGTGAATTGGAAACATTAAAGCATATTTTGATGCCTATGTCGGCATGAATGTGTTTTATAATTACGACGCCTAACTGACGATGTCTTGATAGACGCATTTATGTGCCTAATTTGTCCTCAATGTTTCGTATTGTTAGTACTCGTTTTTCGTCCTTATTATGGTGTTTTTGTGTGTTTGTATGTATTTTTTGGAAATAAATATTGTTGGAAAAATTCTACTAGAAAAGTTGTTCGGAGCACCTCCGTGAGGACACATGTTATTCGGACCCCCACTTTGGATAAGGGGTAACTCAATTACTAAGGGGCACCTCTGTTGAGCACTTGCTATTCGCACCCCCAGTTTCGTTAGTGATGAGTGCCAAATAGTGCATATTTATACACCTTCTTATTGGCATTTTACTCATCTTTTGCGCTTAGAAATCAGATATTATCCCAAATTCTCGTGTTTTTCTCTCGTTTTCAAGAATAAATATTTGTATTAATTAATTTTGTGTTTTTAGGTAATAAATAAAGCTTGGAGAATCGAGGAGCCAAAAGAGCGAAGAGGTGGAGTCAAACATCTATGGAGCAGGCCAAAGCTCTGCGCGCGCAACGCTTGCAACCCAACAAGTAGCAACTCATCTACAAGACATGGGTTTGAGCTAGACCCGACCCGCGACCCGATCCGAGCCCGTACACTCCAAGCCGTTGAGATCTCTATCTTCCACATCCAATGGTCGCCGCCTCCACGTGCATCATAGATCGCGCTCCAGTGCAACACTAGATCAAGCCAAAACCGCTTACCTCCCCGAGCCGTTCGATCGCACCGCCTTCATCCCACACGCCGATGCCTTCCCATCGACACTTCGCTATGCCCGCCTCACAAAGCAAAATCTCCATACCCTATTCGAACAACCCTAGTCTTCTCCTCACTTTCTCTTCTTCTCTTCTTCCTCCGCAGAGCTATGCTCTTCTTCTCTACCACCTCCATGCCATGACAAGAGCTACCTCCGCCACCATCTCTCCCTCCTGTCACCATCGCCAACAACCACACCATCAACCACCTCCGCACCCTCTCTAGGTCTAGTCATCTTTCTTTTAGCTTCTATCAACCCTAGAAGCTAAATTAAAGATAATTGGGACTAGGGTTTCTCATTCATCACATCGGTCGACGCATGGACCAGGAGGAGAGGATGATTCAGAGGCAATCGAGTATGGGTATGAGTGTTTTCAATTATTTTGCAATTAATTTCTATTTTATAATGAATTAGGGTTTGGGAATTTTGGGGGTTCTTGCATGTATAAATATCCGAACTGTGGGTGTGTAGAAACCACGCCTGGATTAGCCAGTGCAGTCAATTAGGTTTAACTTTGTAGTTTAATTATTCTTCTAATGTTTTAATTTCATCAGCTGGGGTGTTGTTGAAACCCTGGATTTTATGTTAAGAAAATGTTGTTTGATGTTGTTGTTCTTATTGTGCTTAATAGAAATAGGAGAGTAGTTAGCTAATTAACCCAATTCTCTTGTGATTGGGTCAGACTTTGTAAAGAAGACAGTCAATACTAGAGAGAATTGGAGTGAAAAGTGAATCAACTCTCCATTAATTACCAAGGAAGGTGTTATGTGCTTAACAATGTATGAGTAATGCTTAGTAATTAGCTAAGGAACCTCGTGATAGAGTGTACCGTGATAAGACATTCTATACTAGGGGGAATTAGTAAGATTAGTGACACAAAGGTGCTCTTTAGAATCTTCCTCGAATGTATAAGAACATAACATGAATTGAATTACCTTAGCAAAGAGTCTTGTGGTGGATTCACCACTGGTACTTCCCATTGTCACATTTTATACCTTTGCCTTAGTTTAGAGTCACCATTCCAATCTACCGCCCGACAACCAATATTGTGTTACATACATTACTCGTAAAACTCGATCAAGCAAGCCTTAGATCATACATAACACCCCCTCGTCTCGGTGGATCGACCCGTACTTGCCGCATCTCCGATAGACGCCGTGCACTTGCGGTTATCACCGTAGGCCATAATTTTCATACACTTTCGAGGCCTACCAAGTTTTTGGCGCCGCATTCGGGACTTGGCGCGTGCCTTGTCGATTTTTGGCTTATCTTGACTGGAATTCCATTTCTCCTCAGTAAATACTCATGTTGCATTGAAGTTTTAGCCCTTAACTTGTATAACTTATTTGAATTTGCCTGATTTCTGCATCCTTTATAACTTTTCTATTATTGCATTCTTGCATCTAGTTTTTGTCAAACCCGCGTATCTCGCATAGCTAGTCAGTAATTTCCATCTTTCCTTCTTAGTCTTTGCCCGCATTACAATTTCAGACATTCCATCAATCATTGCACTCTCGCTTGGTAACTTAGCACACTGCACTGATAATAACGCACTTTGCTAGCATAATTTAGTCAATTAAGCTCCGTCAAATTCTCCATAGTGGTTTAGTCGTTTAATCATTTAGTCATTTAGTCATTTAACTGCATTGCTAGTATAGTTTAGTCATTTAGTCATCTTGTATTATTCTATTTGCTTTGAACTAGCACTTTAGAAAACTGATTTTCTGTGTTGAGCTAGCAGGTGCCTCTTATATGCTGACTGCAAACCAAAAGGGAGAAAGGCTAGGAAGCACAAACAGAGCAAGCCAGGGGAAAGACAAAGAATCGAGCAATCGCCCACCTGTGGCTAAGCAAGTTGGTCACTCTCAATTCCTTTTTCACTCCATATATGCATGCTAGACATGTCCTTGATCTGTTAAAGCTAGTCTACCACCGCATTGCATTGAAATCGTGTTTTGAAATATACATAAAATCATGTGTTTTGGGTGAATTGAGCTATAGTTCAGGTGTGAACTTTGCTATAACCCTCCTGCCCCCTGGAAGCCGTGAGTCGAATAGCGATCCCGTGACTCAAGTTGTGTTGCTATCAATTTGTGGATCTTTGAGCACTACTAAACTGAGCAAAGCTGATGTATCATCTTTAGTGAGCCGGTGACTTCGTGTTGAATTCACTAAGCACCCCGAGTTACTTTTTAACCCATTTAGCGACCACCCGAGCTCGACCTGTGCACCTTGTGGGAAACCTTGTAAGGCTGCCATCACCGAGCATAACTCTTTATCAGCCCTTTTAGCTGTATTTTTAAAGCTGTGGGCAGCCCTTTGCATGTTTAACTCCGCCATCACTTGAGCATACCCCTGCACACCCCGAGAGCATGAGCCATTAGAGCCGCAACCTTGAGAGCCACATGCTCACTTGCTAGCCTCGAGCCGCAAGTTTGCGCCGGGTTGCAAACCCTCGCTACCATCATTTGAGCATAACCGCGTCTCACCCGAGCAAGACCTGTCAATAGTTGCAAACCCGTGACAAATCTATGCTTAGCTCCGTACCTTGTATGCCATTATCCCCGCCCGATTTGAGCAATGAAGCTCTCGGTGAGTGAGCTAAGTGAGGGTTTGAATAGAAAACTTTGACTCACCTGAGTAAAAGTCGACTAAGCTAAGTGAGTGAACAAGTTCTTGTTCTTTGAGTTAAGCGAGTTGAGTTGACTCACGAATACCGGGAAATAATCCTAACTCGGCCCCGATTTCGAGAGTTGAATCGGGTTGTTTATAATCAAACCCAGTTCCATGGGCTAACTAAACTCATAACTTGGGCTTACACCAAACCAGCCCACTGAACCCAACCTGGGCTAGCTAAACCCACATCTGTTGGGCTGAACATCAGCTGGGCTAACTGAACCCAACCTGGGCTGAAACAAACCAAACTGAGCCCATAGTCTGCTGGGCTGTGCAAAAGATTAAGTCCCATCTGCTGGGCTAGAACCAGTTTCACTAAGTCACACCATCTGGGCTGCTTAGGCTAAACCTATTAGCTGGGCTGTGCAGCAAATTGAGCCCACACAACTTAGGCTTTGCACACAACTACTGGGCTTCCTACAAAACCAAACAACAAGCCCACATAAACCAAACCTTACCCAACAAACCAAATGAAACCCAATAAACCAAACCAATCCCATTAAAACCAAACTAGATTTTGAGTTCAATTTGAGTACTAAATCATGTCAGGATTTTGGTCTGCATCTGGGGATGGAAACAAATCCATTAGAGAGCTTGCTTACGGGCACGCTTCACCATATGAAACCCCCATAGACCATAATGATTTTAGGGCATATTATGAGCCTTCTCGGGGACTCGACCTTGAGTACTCATACCCTAACCATCATGAGCACATGTATCGGTCACACACGGTGGGGAGATGAACAATTTTATACTCCCCCGACTCCTTGTTTACAATCACTAATGGAAACGCTCATGGAACAAAATGCTAGGCTTGAACTGAATGCAATACATGACCATCCATATAGCAACATGCATGATCATCCCTTCTCTAGTGAACAATGTGCACAACCATTTAATGATTATTCATATGAAACATGCGGACCCACTATTGAAGACTCTCCCTCCATTGAACAATGTCACATGTTCTTAAAGATGAACCGGATTCATTTAGAAAAGAAGAATGGAAGGCGAGTTCATGATAGAATGATTATTGTCCCTAATAAAGAAAATCTAGAAAATAGTGTTTCTCTTCCTACTCATGCAACGAACACCGAATATGAACCTAATCTAGAGGTAAATGAGTATACTATAAATGCTAATAGGAAATGCATTTTTGTTATGATGATGATGATGATGAATATGATATGTTAGAAGAGCATGTATCGAGTAAAATATGATGGAATCTTTTGGTTCGAGAGACGTTAGGCGTCTCTTTGAACCATATGAATGATACCTCTTCTAACATTCATATATGTGATATGGATTACGAGCTTGGCTTTGTGAAATTCTTCGGTGAATGTGAGCATGCTTCACAACTTGTTTGTGACTTAGGACAGATGAATCTTCTCGTTGACACTAATGTTCTTTTGGATCATGATATTATTGTTGTGTTCGATTCCCTGCCCATATCACAATATGTTACTGCTCGATGATTATGACTTGGTGATTGATGAATTGTTCTATCTTTGGTGAACATGATTTACCCTTTTCTCGACCTTAGGAAAGTGTGTGATGGTACAAATGATTTTATACATGAAAATAACTTAGATGTACCTAACCTCTCTCCCGAGTCACAAATTGATACTCCTCCACCAAACCTAGGTGTAGTTTGTCACAAAATTGCAAAACCAACTTTTCTGAAAATGCCTAACTTAGGCCTAGAACTTTGTGCTTCCCAAGTCCTCTTGGACTATTTTGCATCAAAGTATAACACTTTTAAGGAGCCACAGTTGGAATATGTATGTCTTTACCTGTAATTAGCAAAACTCATTTTGAGTTAGACCTTTTGCATGATGTACCTTTAAAATTGCAAGATTTTGTTCTCACAAACACACCCGTTCACAAATTTAGGTTTGGGAAACTCCTTCACATCTCGGATCTTACTTGCACTCTCTTGTTATATCCGTAAGGCCGTTGATGTTTGTATATATTTTCTATTGGGTTGATCCTCAACTCTTTAGATTGTTAGTTTATGGTGAATTTTTGTATATAATCCAGGAGGACTTGTTTAATTTTCTTTTCTTGATTCGGTTGAGTCTTCTTGCACAGATATTATGCTAATCCGATATGATCTCCGTTGAGAATATTGGATTCTAGGGACGAATGAAGCTCAACCTTGCTCCCGCCGACATCCAGGTAATCTCTTCCCTTTTATCTTATCAAAGATAGTTCTCGTGGTACGTGACTGTTTAAATTTTTCCTATCTCGTGACACATTGAGGACAATGTTTGATTTAGGTTTGGGGTGCATTTGCATTTAGAGTTTTTAGTCTTTTATTTTACCTTTTATTTTCAAAAAAAAAAAAAAAAAAAAAAAAAAAAAAAAACTCTTTTTGTAAAACCTCCAACTTTAGAGATTTTAGAGTCACTAGCATGCTTTTAGCTATGTTTACATAGAGATTCGACCAAATAACGAGAACTTGGAAATGTAGGAGAACACAATCGGGTTTCTTAGTTGATTAGAGCGTTAAAGTTGGATTTAACCATACGGAGGCTAATTAGGTCCGTTTAGATATTCGGTAGTAGAATTGTGATCACCCATAGTGGAGACTACCCATTTTACATCAAGCGAGGTACCGACCTTCACTCTTTGTGACTTTCTAGAAAAGCTTTTAGAGTGTGTGTCACCGTACGTCAATTCCGGTAGGAATGGTGAGCTACCCAACTTCGCACCACTTTCAAGCACTACTTTTGATCTCTTGAGTGCTAATTCTGGTCAATCATGAGGGTGACGTCTAAAGATGAAAACTCCTTCTAAATATCGATTTGCAGTTAGCATCCCTCTCTCTCTCAATCGCAAGACCCATAGAAACACATCATCGTCGTGCCAGCGGAGCATTAGCGTAATATTTGAAGAAAAGTTGAGATAGTCCAAGGTTACATATTTCAAAGGAAAAGAAGATGAGAATTAATGAAGTTTGTGAAAATTTAAATTTTATCGATTTGTTAGTGTTTGTTAAAAAAAAAAAAAAAAGAAATCAAAATGTGTTGTATTATTTTTATTCCATGTACCAAAAAAAAAATAAAAATAAAAAAATAAATAAATTATTATTAAGTTTTTGTGAAGTTCAGAAGTTCGTCATCAATAGTTGAAGACCGAAGACCGAAGATTGAAGACATTTCTATGGTTCTTATGAGAGATTGATGTTAATTGCCAATCGGGTGAAAAGGTAGTGAGTACTCCACCCCCTTGCTAATGGTTGATTTCCTTTCTTAGAGATCATTAGAAAAAGATTCTTTTGTCCACACTTTTGTGGAGTCTCAGATTTTATTTCGGAAGGTTATCCTTCTTACCTACAACGTGTGTGTGATTTCTCTCTTTATTCCCGCCTGCACACATGAGAGACTAAAAAAGCGATCTTTTTGAGTGCAATTATCATAAAACCCTAATGGTGAGGCAGAAGTTGGAGACTTATGATCACAATCGAATCCGAATTCTTTCATATGGTATGGTTACTTCTCGCCAAAGACTTAAGGATGAGAAGGCGTTCTTCGATAGTTCTAACTTCATTACTAGCATGCAGAAACTCTATGTCCTCATAGCTTCTTGGAGGCTTGAGACTCTTTTACATTCGAAGTTGGAGAAGGTTTTGTGGGTACACCTGTAAAACCCTCACGAGACTACAACTCGTCCACTATTAGGACACCTAGGGGTTTAAAGGCTTAGTGCATACGCTAAATGCATTCGAGAGACCTGCGACGGGGGTATAGTTAGGATTTCTTATTTTCTGTATCACTTGAGGACAAGTAAAATTCAGGTTTGGGGGTATTTGATGAGTGCCAAATAGTGCATATTTATACACCTTCTTATTGGCATTTTACTCATCTTTTGCGCTTAGAAATCAGATATTATCCCAAATTCTGTGTTTTCTCTGTTTTCAAGAATAAATATTTGTATTAATTAATTTTGTGTTTTTAGGTAATAAATAAAGCTTGGAGAATCAAGGAGCCAAAAGAGCGAAGAATTGAGTCAAACATCTATGGAGGCCAAAGCTCATACACTGCGATTGCAACCCAACAAGTAGCAACTCATCTAAAAGACATGGGTTTGAGCTGACCCGACCCGCGACCCGGATCCGAGCCCGTACACTCCAAGCCGTTGAGATCTCTATCTTCCACATCCAATGGTCGCCGCCTCCACGTGCATCATAGATCGCTGCTCCCTGCAACACTAGATCAAGCCAAAACCGCTTACCTCCCCGAGCTGTTCGGATCGCACCGGCCTTCATCCCACGCTCAACGATGCCTTCCCATCGACACTTCGCTATGCCCGCCTCACAAAAAATCTCCATACCCTATACCCTATTCGAACAACCCTAGTCTTCTCCTCACTTTCTCTTTCTTCTCTTCCCCCTCTGCAGCTATGCTCTTCTTCTCTACCACCTCCATGCCATGACAGAGCTACCTCCGCCACCATCTCCCCTCTCCCGTCACCATCGGCCAACAACCACACCATCAACCACCTCCGCACCCTCTCTAGGTCTAGTCATCTTTCTTTTAGCTTCTATCAACCCTAGAAGCTAAATTAAAGATAATTGGGACTAGGGTTTCTCATTCATCACATCACCGACGCATGGACCAGAGGAGAGGATGATTCAGAGGCAATCAGAGTATGGGTATGAGTGTTTTCGAATTATTTTGCAATTAATTTCTATTTTATAATGAATTAGGGTTTGGGAATTTTGGGGGTTCTTGCATGTATAAATATCCGAAGCGTGGGTGTGTAGAAACCACGCTGGATTAGCGGTGCGCATCAATTAGGTTTAACTTTGTAGTTTAATTATTCTTCTAATGTTTTAATTTCATCAGCTGGGGTGTTGTTGAAACCCTGGATTTTATGTTAAGAAAATCTGTTTGATGTTGCTGTTCTTATTGTGCTTAATAGAAATAGGAGAGTAGTTAGCTAATTAACCCAATTCTCTTGTGATTGGCTCATCTTTGAAGAAGACAAATAATACTAGGAGAGAATTGGAGTGAAAAGTGAATCAACTCTCCATTAATTACCAAGGAAGGTGTTATGTGCTTAACAATGTATGAGTAATGCTTAGTAATTAGCTAAGGAACCTGTGATAGAGTGTACCGTGATAAGACATTCTATACTAGGGGGGAATTAGTAAGATTAGTGACACAGTGCTCTTTAGAATCTTCCTCAGTAAGGTATAAGAACATAACATGAATTGAATTACCTTAGCAAAGAGTCTTGTGGTGGATTCACCACCCTGGTACTTCCCATTGTCACATTTTATACCTTTGCCTTAGTTTAGAGTCACCATTCCAATCTCGGTCGCTTCGACAACCAATATTGTGTTACATACATTACTCGTAAACTCGGTCAAGCAAGCCTTAGATCATACATAACACCCCCTCGTCTCGGTGGATCGACCCGCACTCTGCCGCGTCTCCGATAGACGCCGTGCACTTGCGGTTATCACTCAGAGGCCATAATTTTCATACACTTTCGAGGCCTACCAGTTAGTGGGATACCATCTTCTCCATTTGAAAATAAGCTTTTGGCGGGAAAGGGAGTTCTTAAGTGGCAGAAATTAGGGTTGGCATTTTGGACCGGTTTTGAGACGACTAAAGGGTTGAATTTTATGGGCTGGACTTGGTAGAGCTAAACAGGGATGGTGTGACCAATGGTTTCGAGTAGAAGTGGTTGAATCATCGGAGTGAAGAAAACAGGGAAGCACGGTTACGGGAGAGAAATACACGGGATTACGGCGTGGTGGGTCTCTGCAGAAGCATGTTGGAGTTGAATAAGGAAGATTCAGTAGCTGTACACGCGTGGAAGAGCTAAAAGTGGAAGAAAATACTCGCGAGAAGATATTATTCACTGTCGAGCAATGGCAGAATTTTGAGGAGTTATTGTCGAGATTTCTTGCCCCTGTCGAGTATAAAAGAAGCTATTGGATATCAGAGAAGTTTTATGGAGAGTTTGGGAGGTTTTAGAGCAACCACAGAGCAATAAAAATCGAGTTGGAGAATTCTGCTGCTGCTGCTGCCATTGAAGAACACGAAGAACATTCAACGCACGCCGGACCGTCGTTTTTGCTACAGTGCTTACGACTCGCTTTCGTGGGTCATAATACGGAGGCAGACTTAAAAGCAACAGTAACATTTTTTTAACCTTCTTTGTAACAGTGTTTGCAACACTTATAGTCGTTGCAAACACCCGATTTTCATCATTTTCTCCATTTCATCATTTGTACACCTCCTTGAGCAATAAAAATGAGTTTTGAGCGTGTTTCCAACATGATGAGCTAGAACCCATCACTGGGACGAAGGAGGAAGTTGTTTTGCACCCATGTGGTAATTCTATTTAATTCCTTTATGACTATTTGCACTATTATAATTGATTTATGATTTTTCTTGATTATTTGTGATTCGTTAGATGTCGCATGCTTAGTCTTAGGTACTTTAGATGCGCCATGCTTGTGAGTTACATATAATTCTTTATAAAATCTACCTTGGCAAAGAATTAGAGTCGATGTTTGTTATTTTATGAGCTTTAATTGTCCGGAATTAATAGATGAACCGTATGAATGTGAGAATTGGTGGAATCCGAGTCCCAAGAACTCTCTCCATCTTGTGACATAAATTGTATATATTCTTTATTTTTATTATTTTTCTTTATTAAATCCTAGAATCGATTTCATCAAGTCCGAGTGAACGACAACTCTACTTACCGCTATTCTAAATTTGATTATGTGCCGGCGTAGATCTTTGTTTTGAAACTCTGCCGGAAATTCAGAAAAAACATCCAGAGAAATCAGTAACTTTGTCGGCATTGAAATTAAAATCATATCCGTGCCGTATACTCTGTCAAAAACACATTTGGCATGGAGATTCTGTATCTACCAAGATAGTATCCAAAAACAATTCAATGCTAGGAACATTGTCATTTAGAGTTCCGGCATTGATGTTACTCTTTTTGAGAATGCCGGTACTGAAGAATACCTTAGAAATTTATGTGATCTTGGCACATTCAAACTATGTAAAAGAGGTAATTTGACACAATTTTATCAACATAATAAATATAATAACAATACTATATTGTATAAAAGAACAAACTCCAAAGTTATGTGTTTCCAAACCGAAAACAAATCAAACATAAACCAAGTCAAGCAAAGAGTTTAGCAAGACACACAAACAAACACGTTGTTCAAGACTCACAAACAAACATAAACCAAAACTAGATTGTTCAAACCAAACTAATATTATAGAAGAAACACACGATCACTCGGTTATTGGCTTCTTTTCCTCTTAAGTATCTTTTCTTCCATTGCGGCAATTGACTTGGTGGTTTCTTCCTTCCTTCTTAGTTTTTCTAGTATTGTGGCAACTGAGTTGGTGGTGGTTGATGATTGATTTCCTATCGGAGTAGACAATTTGTTACTCATAAGTTTTTCTTTTTCGAGGGCATTGATAAAATTGGTAGTTGGTGATTGATATGCCATCAGAGATATGTGTTGGAGCTAACCTTGTTTTTTTTTTTTTTTGAGGTATCAAGTGCAATGGGTGTATCCATTCCTTTAAATAGATGAGGACATAACGGCTCTTTTCCACTTTATCATTCCGACATTGTCAATAACTTAGATACCACGCCTGCAATGCTCTTTACTGGTATATGGTTAACAAAAATAGTCTGTTAGGCATTAAATGTAATCTTCCGGCATTGAATGGAGGAAGTACGACCATGTCGGGAACTACTGCCAACACCCTAATATAAATGCCACGCCCGAAACATGGATTATTGTAGATAGTATTGTAACACTTAGCTCCGGCATAGAAAAATATACAACATCTATGCCAGAATGTTGACGGTATTGTATTATGTAAACAAAATAAGCCGGAACTATAATTTATTTCGAATGCAATCATTATCGACGGAACAACGAATGCACTTAGCACGTGCATCAAGCCTTTAAACCACTTGGTGACCAAAGTGGACGAGTTATAGTCTCGTGAGGGTTTACATAGAGATGTACCCACAAAACCTTACGAAATACCAAACCGAATACCCTAAAAACCTAACAAAATACCCTAAAAACCTAAGCAAATACCACTAAACTATAAATCTCCTTAAGAAGATTCCGTCTCCGATTCACCCAGCTGGTGGTACTCCGTGACTTTGGTTACAATATGGTTCGCGTTGGCTTCAAACATGAATGGTTATCCCTTTTCTTGTAAGTAACGTTTTCACGGCTTCATGCTACAAAACAACACACAAACTTTGTTTGTTACATAAAATTGAAAAAGAGTAGATTGTGTCGAATTAATCATAAAGATACTTACGAGTTGTTGAGGGAGAATCTATTGTGGGTAGCGTGGTCGATCCGGTGTTTCATTTTTAGATACTCAACCACCGATTTGTTGAGCAATTTGAAGGATGATGTCGCTATTATCTATAGTGAAGGACGTTGCATCGATTTGTTGAGCAACGATTCCATTTGTTGTATGTGGGATTAGTTCTATTCATTTTTGATGATTATTCTCTAAGTTAAGAGGCTCAAGGAGTATTAGCTTTTGGGTCCTCCTTATATAGAGAAAACCTCAACGACTAGTTTTTTTGAAATCACCCAAACTCCGGCATTGAAGTAAATGTGACATAAGGTATCCTCATGCCGGTACAAGTGAATTTCTTCACAGAGAAATATGCAACTATTGCTGGCATAACTGGACAACATGATTCAGCGCCGGTACGGTGTACCGACATTGAATCTATAATAGCGACTATGCAGGTTTTTGTGAATTTAAAAAACAAAACGGCTAGTTTTTTGAAAAATAAGATTGTTGGAGATTCATTTCTATATAATACCACATATTCCTTTGGAAAAATCTACACAAACCACCCACCAAATAACAAAAATCCTTCTCTCAAGAAAGCAAGAACCAAAAAATAGATCAATCAAGCACTAAAGCTTTAAAGCTTCATTTGTAAAGTAAGCGATGGGAGATTCATCATCTAGCTCTAAAATTTTCAAAGTATAGTCATATTTTTAGTCAAATTGAACAAATTACAATTATAAAATTATTTTAAATAACAATATAAAATATAATCTTCAAACTACTAAATATCATTAAGATTTTGTATTTTTTATCTCCTATTTAAATACTATAAATATTATAATTAATATAATCTTCTCTTTTAATTTTAGTAATAATATATCATTTAATAGGGGTAGTTTTGTACCCTCCTCCGGTCTCCTTAATATCTTCTTAGTCATTGACGGAGGAGTATAATTTTTTACAAAGTCATCATTGTCAAATTTTCAAGTCACCTTCTCATCTATCCATGGACTGTCCTTTTATTTATTCAAAGTGTAGAAGTTGTGATGGGACACGCCGGTTTTGGATTGCAAAACCGATGATGCTTTGAAAATGGAAGAATGTTTCTAAGGTGTTTGAATCACCCAAAGTGCGATGAGTTTCAATGGTTTGACAAAGCCGTTGAACTAGCAGAGTCAAGAGAAAAACCACAAGGGCCAATGCAAGCCTATCGATGGGTGTGATGGGTGTTATATGAAGGGAAAGGAATATGTTGAAAGAAAAGAAGATTCAATGAAGATGATCCTTGACACCCCCATCCTAGACGATGCCTTCAAAGAGATTCGAGAAAGGCTCAAAGGTTCCACAATTGTTGAAAAGGGATGGAAATAGATTATCTTTAACCAAATGTAATCCTTTCCAAGTTTTTTAACATGTCTTAATTAAAATTTTCAAATCCAATGTAATAGATTACTTAGGAATGAAATAAAAGACCATTCGAAATGGATTTATACTCAGAACTAGCGAGTCCCTAAGATAGAAGAAATCAAGCTTACAAAGTCTAGGTTTTTCGAAAACTATGAAAATTTGAAAATATCATAAAACCAAAGCATAGATTTTAGAAAATCTTACTATGCCGGGTACCTTCCAATATCTATACAGAACATGAAATTTTTAATCTTCTTGTTCCGGTATGGTTTTATAAATAATTTCATTGCGGATCAAGGACCGACATTGATTTATAATTATCTTGCATGTCGGAACAGTCTACGTGCTACTGTTGAACCTAAACTTAGCTATGCCGGCAATAGTCGTAAATAAATCTTGCAAGTATAAACATGTTCAACATAAGCCAATCACTAGAAATCAAAACTTGTTCAACATAAACCAAACAACTGGATTCTGCTTAAATGTTCTTAATCCAGGTATGATAAACCAAAAGCAAACCAAACAACTAAAGAGTTAACCATGAGGTACAAACGAAAACAAGTTCGAAATTGCTCAAGATGTAACAACCACCATCCAAAAAAAAAGAAACACAACTAAAGAGTTAATCACTTGGTCTTTTGCTTCTTTTGGGCCGGCTTCTTCCTTGTTTTTCCGAACAAATCTTTTGCACTAGGGTCGGTTTCTTCAATTATATCAAGCTTTTCCTCGACTTCCTTCATTTCTTCAAGGGATAACATCTCTCCTTCCTGGTACTTGCAACCCAACATCTTCTTCAACTTTCCAAGTCGACGCCGCTAGTTTAATACACCAAACACATAATTAGTATATATATATGCTAATATAAGATTATGTGTACATTAAACGACTAAGCAATTAACAATACTTATTAGCAATCCAACGATCTTATGAAGTTGTGCCATCGTAGGTGGTGCCTGTGCGGGAGTTGGAACGAGAGGGTTTTTCTGTGGTGGAACTTGGACGTCATCCGGGCGGACAACAAAAGGATGTGACCATTGCATGTAATCTTCCATGTAGTCGGCATCAACTTCATCACCGTTTTCCGCAATATCCCACTTCTCCCACTAACTAATATTTACCAAACGACGTGGTTCCCTATCCCTCCAATCTGTTGGTTCCGGTTTTGGATCATACTCTACATGCAACCGATTGGAAGTTGAAAAGCACCGAGAAAGGTCAAGAAAAAAACATTGAAAAGAGTCCGTATGGAAATGTAATAATTGCTTATATCCAAGTTGGAGCATCACACGTGTAGGATTAGCCATAACGTATCCTTTTGGGTGGAACAACGGCCCATGGTAAAATGCAACGTTACCAAACCTCAAAATTTGGTGGTTTCCTCTAGCCTCCTTGTAAGGTTCGAACACAACATCTTTGGTACTCATCGCGTCCAGAGAAAATCTCATATCGATCAGTTGAACTTTGTTACCAGGATTCAGAATATTGTTGAACTCGTATCTCTTAGCTATAGGCGTCTCGGGTTCGGGAAGGTCTATGATCTTCAAGAAGGGGCAGTCCTTGAACAAGGTTGGGAAGTGTTCATAAGCCCACACCTATTCCAATGTGAAGCAGTAAGTTTTGTTTCTAAGTTCACGATAAGGGTACATGTGAACAATATACATAATAACATAAGTTTAAAAACAAAATTACCTGTAGTAGAGTGAAATTCCCGACAAATTGGTTTGTTTTAGCCTTAGAGGCCCTTCTCATCTCCGTCATCAAATGTGCCATTACCGTGGTGCCCCAAGAATACTCATAGACATCTTCCAACGGATCCAAGTACTGAAGGTAGTTTGCACTAACCCTGTTGCCATTAATGTCAGGGAATACCTTAGTGCCCAAGATGTATAACAGGTATGCAGTGGCTGTATAATGAATTTGTTTAGGATCCCATCTATCCTCCAAACTTTTTTTTTGTGTTTTCAAACTTCTTCTTAACTAGCGTCAGCTTGAATATCTTTGTCTTAATGGACGTGGATTCATAAAATCTCTCCACAGAAGTTTTGTAGTCCCAACCAAACCGCTTGTTAGTCAGAGCGTGCAACTTCGACCATTCTAGGTCCAGACACTCAACTACTTCTGCAATTGATTTGCCGATAACATTCAAGCCTAGAATGTTCTAAGCATCTTCAGGGATGAATGTCATATCCCCAAAAGGGAAGTGCATGGTATCGGTTTCACCATGATACCTTTCGACGAAGCAATTGACGGTCATGGAATCAGGCTTCACATAATTTTCAACTAAAGAATATAGACCATAATCCTTTACTAATTTTTAGACCTCTTCACATTCCTTGGACAATTTCCAACAATCCGCGGCTTGGTTTCGGCAAACACGCACAACCTTCTTATGATCCTACAATTAAAGACAATACAATTAAGATATTTTACATAAATACACAATAATACATATGCACAAGATAAAAAATGCTTACATAGGTTTGATAGATAGTACGAGCCCGTGAGTGCTTGTATCCAAATAAGGTTCCGGAGCTTCACCCCAAATTCTACCACGTTCAAGGTCAGGTATCATGTCATTAACATGAGGAATGTGGGAACCTTTAACTTTTATTTTGTCATTACCCTTCTTGCCATTGCTTTGTGTTGGTTGTTGACTTGGCACACCAACTTCGCTTTGGGTTGCTAATTGACTTGGAGGAACCTCATTATCTTCATCCTCACTTTCCTCTTCATCTTGCTCATCTTTCTCATCGTGCTCACATATTACAAGTTGACTACGGTCACCACCACTCTCCCAAATTATCCCTCTTGTCTCAGCCCCCAAACGCTTGTTGCAACCTTCATTTTTCTCTCGAAGAGGGAGAGATTGAAGAGTATCAAGACCGTCCTTCATTCTTCTCTTAGTGACCGCATCTTTAGTTTTTCTTTTGTTAGCTTCATTGGCTTTTGACCTATATCATAAGCACACGAAATGAATATAAGACAAATCACTTTCAGTTTTCGTACCGGCATTGACTATCTTAATTAAACTAACCACTCCGGTACAATGTTCCGGCGGTGATCATTGACTATCGACAATGCCGGTAGTCATATGTAATTCTCCTGGATACCAAAAGACCACTACTAGCACTCTCTAAATAAATCAATTCCATTTCGTTACTTTGTACCGGCATACAATGCAACCTAAAAAGTATGCCGGTTCTGGTGACAAATTCATTAGCTCTCCTGTATGTTTTTAGTCCACTATCGGCATACTCGAATTATTATAAAAGACTGCCGGTACCTAACACTGTCATATAATGCAACCTAAAAGCTATGCCGGTACAGGTGACAAATTCATTAGCTCTCCTGTATGTTTTAAGTCCACTACCGGCATACATGAATTATTATGAAAGACTGTTGGTACCAAAAACCGGCATAGTATTCGATCCAATTTCTATGCCGGTACAGAAACTTTAGTTTCTAGTGAATCTGGGTTTGGAAACGGCATTGCATTCATGCTATAATCTATGCCGTAACTTAATAAAGATCGTATTCATCCTAGATTGAATGCCTAACGCAAAACCGGAATTGTATTTATACCAAAACCTCAAGTAACTCATGTTTTTGTTGAGCATTCGATTTTGAGTTCAATTGGGCATTTGGTTTCTTTTGGAATCAACGGTTAATCGGAATAAATTTTTTGAAGACGATTAATGAAGAAAAAAAATTTTTTTTCAATAACCTAACCCTAGGACAAAGGTTTGATAAATTGAAAATGGGGGATATATGAATTTGGTTTTTGATTTTAATGTTTTAGGAGAAAGGGTATAATGGTCTTTTCATAATGATTTTTAATTAACAAAAGGGTATTTTAGTATTTTCATACCCAAAAATCACCCCTTAGCACACACCATGGGTTGGGGGAAGTAATCAATATCCCCCAATTGCCTTTTTTATCCCCTAATTTCGCGTTCTTACTTAAACCTAAGCAATAGCGAAATTACCTTTAGAGATCCCATAAAACAGTACTTTTTTAGCATTGTCATATGCAGACATCATGAGACTACTTTTCTACCCAGGACCCTTCTTTTTTTTTCCGAAAAGAGGACAGAATCCTCATGTAATATATTGATGATTTTGATTCTCGTAAACACGAGAACCCATTGCACTTACAAGACTATGGCAGTTTTCAATATAAAGATAATGCAACATAGCCATAAGTCCAGCACATATCCAAGTGTTTTGAATCGCATTTAAGTTACAAAAAGTCTCTATGTTTAATTTGCTGCCATTTTAATACTTCAAAGTCTTCACTAATCGTATAACGTTGTTGTCTAGCTATTGCATATCTTCCCATTAGCAGTTTTAGAATAGGTTCCGAATCACTTTGGAAAGTGATGTTGTAGCCACTCCATTCGGTTGCCCACCGGAATGCAGCTTCATCACCTTTCTCCTCTAATTGTTCCCTAGTTGTGCAGTCCTCAAAGGATCCTCTTGCTTCGATTATGTTACCTGAAAAATCCATCAAAGTTATACCAATTCCAGATTGACTTATTGGGATATGCATAGTTAGGGCTATGGACATTCTCATACTTAGATATGTCACATGTTTTTCAGGTTCTCTATTCAAGATTTTTAAATCTACATCATGCATAGGATCACAGTGAAGAGTTTGCATTATATTGTAACTAGGCCTGTTAACAGTCATTATGTTTTTAATAAATTGCACTATTTTTCTTGTTGTATAAGCATTGTTTTGAATCTTTTTATGGAAAGTGATTTCACACCGCGCTTTCCATATGTGTCAGATTATTATACTACAGAATTCAGGCCAACCTATTACCGCATCTCCTTTGTTTTTTGCATGAAACCAATCGTTTAACCATTCATGAAAGCAATTTTTTCCATCTGTCACAAAATTTATATCAAAGTTTAAGTGCATCCATACCTGAATTGCAAAATTGCATTTGAGAAATAGATGAGATAGCGATTCTTCATTTTCATTACATAAATTACATTTAGTATTAATGTTAGGGAGAATTGCAGCTATTCTCATACCCGTAGATAGAAATGCATGTGCGGCTTTCCATATGAAAAGTTTTATAGATGGAGTCACTTTAAATCTCCATATCCTACCCCCAATCACTACGAGTAGTATTACTACTTTTATTTATTGTATTATACAAGGATTTTACAGTGAAATTACCTTTTTTTTTTTTCTAAATTCCAGCAAGCTACATCTTCCAAATCAGCTACTGGGATAGACATATTAAGAATTTCACTGACAGTACTTTCATCGAAGCAAAGATTCAGTTTTTGTTCATCTCAATTTTTGTCTATTGTGAATAAATGACATACCCAGGCCCAAAATGGGTTTAATCATTACTTTTATCGGGAAAGAGAACAAAGTCAAACCAGAGTGATCCTCCGAAGGAGGAGTTCCTTTTTTTTTTTTTACAAAGAGACCGAAGAAACTGTCAGCATTCGATTCTGACTCAGTTGCCGATCCTGGAGGAAAACCAATCCACAATAACCGACAGGAGTAAATGTAAAATACGGGGATGGAACCGGGGTCTCCAGGTAACAGGCGTGAAAAGTTACACTATACTGCAGCAACTTCGTTGTCTAAACCGCATTATTACAGGAAAGCTTCAGAGGGACAGACTCATTTTGCTCTGATGATGTTATACATTACTTGATCACGCTTCAGTGGAAATATAATAAATCTTTAACCAAATTCATTATGGTAAGCACACTAGTTCAGTTGCCAAATAGGGCCTGCCAAATATACACCTATTTGGAGCTAGTACTCCTATACAATAACATGCAGCAAATACATTATAAGATTAAGATGTACTCTATTTCTTATATTTAACTTGACTAGGGGGTCGGAAGAAGGTAAAATAAGTGGGAATTTTTCCATATAGATTCATTGCGCAATTCAAGACCCGGTCGTTTATAGGAGGGTCGGGATACCATTGCATCCTAGGCTTTGCTTGGTGTGTCTTTGTAATCTCCCCTCTCTCATGTATTTCTAACATTTCTTCTTCCTTTGAAATCACCAGCACTGGATGTTTCATAAATTCCTTCTGCTCCACTTTATTACACTGTAAAATCAACAACATATCAAACCCAAAATAAAACTCCCAAAGAAACAAAATTTATGGGAAGGGTCTTGCAAAGCCAATACTATCATACATGATACAACTCAAAATCCTGAGCAATAGTTAGGTCTTGGGAGCTAGGCTCTCCCTCAACAAAGACCACCTTACGTCATTCTGTGGGCGACTTCCAATCAGCTTCATGTTTAAATAACTCTCCTTTCGGGAATTCCTCGGGCTTCATTTCAACAAGGAAGCAAGTCAGATACATGAAAGACTGAAGTTTTGTAAGCCATTGAATAAAATCATCTAAAGAGTTAGAATTAGGCACTAACCCCGTGTACTAAACCATGCATTGGTACGAATGGGTTGAAGAAACCGGGAACTTTAACTTCTTTCCACAGACGCATGAAAATTTTATCCTGCATGCAAATTCTGCGCTTAAACTTGCACTCTGCAATCCCTACTCCAAGTACACCATCCTTTCTTTTCTGTCTATCCACAAACACCTTTTTTGCAGCCTACACAAAAACAAGCCGCGGGAATGCTGGGTCTCAAGATACAATAAAAGAGTTGAGCACAAGAATGATACAGTACTAATAATCAAAGATTCAACACTTATAATGCTAACCTTCTCAACCTTCCCTTGAATCCCGCTCTCAGTCCAAAGTTTTGCATCTTTGAATCTACCAATTTCATGATCTGATTTAAACAAATTCTTAATAAGAGCAGACTTGCCAGATATCTTCCAAGGTATTCTAGACCGCTTACATTTCTTTAATATCTTCGCAGCATGGTAAAAATCAACTATAACGCCGGTTGCTAAAATACGGAACGCTGCCTGAGGATTCAAACGCAAGCCATTCAGAGACAGTGGACTAAAAATTTATCACATGAACCAAATATTTATTTATTCTTTCTGAAGATGACAAAGAAATTATAAATTCTCTTATCCGTCGGGTATAATATATTATTTATAATAGAACAACTCAAACCTTTTTGTCTGGCAGATACTGCACAGCAACAACTCCAGTATTGGGGGATGCAAGAGGGCCCCAAAACATTGCAAGACACTGTGTATGTACAGGGGTGTAATTGAGCATCTGAAGCCGTTCACTGCAATCCTCCATGGCATATATAGGGCTCGTCTGGTACCGCCTCCAACCAATTGAAACAATAATAGGGTCTCTTGACTTCAACAATTTCCTGTGCCAAGTATGTCGCTTAAGTGTTGCCTGGAAGAACAACAGGCATGCAAATTTTTTAACAGTAAATAGTTATGAGATGGAAAAAAAAAATTTGAGTTATACTTGCGTAGTCAAATTTTTTTAAAGTAAAAGTACAACATACTTCACGCTAGTAAAATGAAAAGGCTTATTAACCTGCATATATCCAATATTTTCTTCTCCGGGATTGATACCTCCAACGAGAATCGGATGATGATTGCGAACATAGCACAACGATTACTACAACAACTCTAATGATTGTGAAAATGATGATTGTGTAAGTAAGTGATGTTTCTTCTCTCAGATAGTCATTCAATATTGTGCGTAAAAACAGAGACAAGATATCACCTTTCAGAGATCTCTTCCTTTTGAGAGCAGCTTTTGAAGGGCAAGGATCGACTAAGCTTGTTACGCCAAATAGAGGGAAATCACCAACACCAGCAATGTGCACCTAACATAATAAACCTCAAGTCAGTTTGCATATTGGTGGAGCAATATTCAAGTAAAACTCATTGTGGAAGAAGTGGAAACAAAAGAATACGAAGAAGCCTGTATAGAAAAAACAGGGGTAATTGTGTTTACAAGAATAAAAAGCGATCATCTCTAGCTCCAAAAGGCCGGAGAATAAAAAACAAGATTGAAATCATTTAGCTACCCTAAGATACAGACCTTAGCTCCTTTTTTGATATCACAACCTCAGAGATAACCATACAAAACAATGTCCCTACTGCATCTGTTATCGATGAGCAACCTGCCTGGCCGAGTAACATCTTCAAAACGGTCTACCAACACATAAGGTTGTGCAGCTCGCCATGACAAAGGATGAAATTCCATAACAGATATGAAGCTTGCAAGATCAAGAATTTCATGCTTCGGGTACCTGTTGGAACAGATAAGAAACCATAATGGACTATTTGTAATCTATGTTACTAAATGGTATAAGTACATGAACCTACTTACTTCCCACGTTCGAGTCCAGATAAGCAGAATAGTCTTGCTCCTTCATATATTTCAGTAGAGAAATGATTCATAAGGCATTCTTTGGTTCTTAGTAGTTTTTCAAGATCTACGCACATACCACCAGATATCAGCACCCCCATGACCTTCGGCATGCCATGAACTCGTAAAATATTCACAAACTCGAATGTTTCCTGAAATCAGCAAAAGCATCTTACAATCAAAATACCATATTAACTTGCCGTGACCTAGTTATCAAGTTTGGAGCGCTAACTCGCAATTGTTGTTAATGGAAAGGCTTCTAAAGATATATTTTGAGCTTTCAAATGTTACATACCATTTCAAAACCAGTATCTGTATCAATGAGCAACATAACAGCGTCAGCATATTTTGCACTTGCAGCATCCAGCATACCATTAACATTATTCGGACACTCCACAAATTGTATTCGTCTTTGCTTCCCTAACAAAAAACCAGATTACATTGTGAGACCATGAAACCGAACCAATCTGTCTAAGAAGTAAGAAACAATCAAAAATAAATATACCTGATATGATCGTAACTGGGCCTTGCATGTATAATTTATTAATATTTTTCATGGTATAACGCTTTACTAGTGATCTAATCAACCGGGACTTCCCAACCTAGAACAGAATACAATAATTAGAAGCACACTAAACAGGGAAAATTAATGTCGATCATAAACTTAAAACTTTAATAAGTATTATACCTTGGGAGGTCCATGGACAACAATAACATATGGAGGTTCTTCTTCTTTCATGATAATAATAGGACAAGAAAATTTAAGAAAATGAAAAGGCACATTAACCTGCATATATCCAACATTCTCTTCCCCGGGACTGATTCCTCCAACCAGAATAGGAAGATAAGGAACATAATTTTCAATAATCTCGGAAGGAATGTCTCGGATCTCCAACCTTAGATAAGTCCCTGGTCTGAAACCCTCGCCCTCATCAAGCTTTTTTTCTGAAATTAAAAAAAAAATACACAGAAGGATTGTAAAAATAGCACAAAGCTCACTACAAATATCCATGGAAACACGTAATCAGAACTAGAAGATATAAAGATAAAAGAGAATTCTATTATTGAATGGGATGATTTACATTGAGAACCCCATAGGGTATATATAGCGATACCGTAACTTGGTATGCAAGAATAATGCTTGTAAATCAATTCATACTAAATATATCAAATACTAAATATAACCCTAAATACTAAAACTTTCCATATTATTTATTATTACCAATCCTATACTCTAACACCCTCCCTCAATCTCATGGGGATTGAAAATCACATGAGATTGGCCATGAAAATTGTTGATGAAGTGCGGTGCCAATAAACGCCCGAGAAGTATAAGAACAAGCGCGTCGCCATTAAAAAGAACACCGATTAGGAGAACCGCCAAGCGAAATTAACATAACTGTTGATGGAGAATATAAGAACTATTGATAAGAGAAAAGAGATAATACCCTGCATTGCCTGCAAAATTGGGATAGATGAGATAGAGAACAAAATTAATTAATCAAAGAATGACGGAGGCTGCGCAGTTGAACAGAAAGTCGAGAAGAAAATAATTGGTGGGGTAGAAAGTGAAGTAGTAAGGGGACAGAAGTTGGGTACTGGCAATCGGTGGTATTGGTGGAGTAGTAATGAGAAAAGGAATCGAGAAGGAGAAGGAAAGCGAGAATTTATTGACAAGAGAAGTGAAGTCTTTGTCCGTAAACAAAGATGGAAAAGAAAAGATAAAGAGAAATTGGACAAAACAAGTGTTTTAGGGTTGAGACGTGATAGAAAGAAAAGATTTAGCGAGCGGTATTGGGACGTGGTCACTTGGAGGAAGAATAAGAAGGAGAGACGGTGGTGGTGAGAAGTAGGGTTTATCAACTTAGCTGGGAGAAAGAAAAGAAAAGCTAGTTAACGTGAAGGTTTAAACGATGGATGATGGGTTGGTGGGCTTTGCTTATGGTTCAGTAATGAACAAAAAATGGAGAAGTAATATGCTGGAGGGATGGACGGACAACAAGCATGAAAGATGGAAAATAAGAAAAAAAGATGGAGAAGTTTGTGGATGGAAGGACGTTATGGCATATGAAAAAGGTAGGTCTGATCGGTGGTACCAAAGTTGGAAAGGAAGAAAAGGAACGAAGATCCAGGAACGCAGTGACGATTTTTTTTTTTTTTTTTTTTTTTTTTTTGATGATAAACCTAAAAATAAAATAAAACCTAATAAGAAAAACTAATCATATTGCAGCGGAGAAAAGATCCAGCGGACGGTAACATTGGAGACTACCGCCGCCGGTTAGAAAAGAAAACAAGGTGGGCAACAGGTCCGGATCGAACCTGCTGATACCAAGTCAGAACTTGAGATACCATATTAAAATACGGGCATCCAACTCAAAACCAATTGGCAATGAGTGGAGAGGCCCTAATAGATTATAAACCGCAGGATCTTAAATAATCCAACCATGTGGGACTAATAATCTCAACACGCCCCCTCACGTGTAGCCTCAGCGGGTCTTATAAACACGTGGACAATTAATCTCAACACGCCCCCTCACGTGTAGCCTCGGCGGGTCTTACAAACACGTGGACAATTAAATCGGGTGACGCGAGTAAAGGTGCGGTCAACTGACTCGACACAAATAGCCTGCTCTGATGCCAAATCAGAACTAGAAGATATAAAGATAAAAGAGAATTCTATTATTGAATGGGATGATTTACATTGAGAACCCCATAGGGTATATATAGCGATACCGTAACTTGGTATGCAAGAATAATGCTTGTAAATCAATTCATACTAAATATATCAAATACTAAATATAACCCTAAATACTAAAACTTTCCGTATGATTTATTATTACCAATCCTATACTCTAACACACGTGTTTAGCAAGAAATTAATGTTTCTACACTCAGACAATCATACTACTAGCACTGTGTAGAAAAGAAATGCATCCCATTATTAAATTGAGAAAACGGAGCTGCGGTATCACCTTCCCGAGATCTCTTCTTTTTGGGACCAGACAGTAAAGGGAATGGATCGGCTAAGCTTGTTACAGTAAATAGAGGGAAATAACCAACACCAGCAATGTGCACCTGATGTAATAAACCCCAAGTCAGTTTGCATACGGGTGAAACTATATTCAAGTAAAACTCATGGTGGAAGAAGTGAAAATAACAGTTACCGGTCAACACAGAAGAAAATGGGACAAGCCTTTATAGAGCAAACAGAGCTAATTGTGTTTACAAGAAACAATTACTGTTCAGGACTCTGAGAACATCCCCTTTGTTTTCCACATAGAGGAAGGCACGGATAATTTTCATTGGAACTAAGCTTCAAGTTCAGACATATGATGTGATAGTAATACTTGTAGCAAGAAAAAAAGAAGACCAATACAGTCACCGGGAATTTATTGCGCATCCAAATGTTAGAGAATCAACACAACATACTCAAAACTTTTGCACTGGTGAAAATATTAAGGCATCTAAAAGCCAACGGACACCAAGACTGTTGAGTTACATCTTGCATTTATACAGAACTATGAGAAAAGAAGAAATCAGATAATATGGATACACGGCAGAAATCTTGACTTTTAACAATAACGAACAAAGAAAATGGACCCAGGCCACTTAGCATCAAATTTCACGAGTCTTTGTAAATGTGAATGACCTGTAAGAGTTAGCAAAAATTTTAGAAATAGTCCTTACTTTTTCCTATTTTTAACAAATCTGCACAAGTTTATAAATAAGAAGAACGATAGACTACATATACGATGGTTTTGGACGATATTAAATCATGCAAAATTACGACCAATATGTCTATGTGATAACAGGTGGATATGCTCTTATTAACATAAGAAAGGATGTATTTACAAAAGTGGTCAAGTTCCAAAAGGCATCAATTAGAATCCCTAACAGGTGGATATGCTCCTTTCTTGATATCACAACCTCGAAGATAACCATGCAAAACAATGTCTCTATTGCATCTGTTATCCGTGTGCACTCTTTCCGGCTGAGTTACATCTTCAAAGTGTTCTGCCAACACATATGGTTGTGCAGCTTGCCATGACAAAGGATGGAAATCCATAGCCGATATGAAGCTTGCCAGCTGGCGAATTTCATGCTCCGGATACCTGTTAGAATGGATAAGAAACCGTGATGGACGACACTTTTACTAGTTTACTTTGAGTGAGTCCCTTGAATTTCACAAACTGGTAAAAGAGACGAGCATGAAACACAAGGAGCTATTTTTGGCATATTGAATCTTAACAAACTTACATCCCATGATCGAGCCCAGATAAACAGAATACTCTTGCTCCTTCACATATTTCAATACTGAAATGACTCGTGAGGTGTTCTTTGGTTTCAAATAGGTCGCATTTATCAAGAGATGTCAGCACCCCCATAACCTTGGGCATGCCGTGAACTCGTAAGACGTTAACAAACTCAAATGTCTCCTGAAATCAGCAAAAGCCTCTTGCAATAAGAAATTAAAATTGTATTCTAACTTGGTTCTTTTAAAACTGATGTTAAGCACAAAGCATTGTTACATTACGTTGGCAATAAAAGTTGTTTTTGTTTTTTGTTTTTTTTTTTTTGAAAAACACCAAGACAGAGACTTACGTAATAGTTCCATGCAGGTTCCGTAAGGGCTATATAAAAGTTGAGAGAAAGCTAAGTAGACCTCGTGGTAAAAATATATAAGATGGTATTCACAAAAACAAATCAAGGTCTGAAAAATCTTTGCCCAAGTATCACAACAAATGAACTTAACTCAGGGACGAAGGATGCAGAAATTCCCAAAAGTGGGTCCATAAAGGAGTGGGTATCAATCCAAATTATCGAGATGAACACTAAATTCGTTGTTACCGGCAATGTAATTACTCACCATTTCAAACCCAACATATGACTTTATGAGCAATATTACAACGTCAACATACTTTGCAGCATCACGCATACCATTAACATTATTGGGACACTCCACAAACTGTATTCGCCTTCTCTTCCCTGACGCCAAAATAAAAGGGAAAAAAGAAAAACACAAGTTAAACCATGACACCAATTTGTCTAAGAAAAATAATTCAATGTACCTGTTAAGACGGTAATGGGCCTCGCAGGTCCAGTAAATCACGATCCTCCGTATAATGGTCTACTCGTGACCTAATCAACAGGTGCTTCTCCTTCCCAACCTAGTAGAACAGAATACAACAATTAGAAGCAGTAAACAGGGCAAAAAAATGCAAGGCTGCTAATGGGGGGCGGAATCTCCAGGGGGTACCGTTTCATATGAGACAAAAGAGTTATATCCGATCCTGGCCATCGGATCACTCAAACGGTACCCCCTGCTAATTCCGGTCCCCCCATTAGCAGCCATGAAAAAGTTGGAAATACCGTATGGTCCTAGACATAATATATTAGAGAGAGTCTAGTCTAATTGACCCAGTCAATTGTCTGTTTGTTGATAGACACATTTTTGTGTCTGAATTGTCCTCATTGTCTCTATTGTTGGAACTCGATTTTTGTACTAATATTGTGTTTTTATGTATTTTTAGGTATTTTTGGAAATAAATATTTTGGAAAATCTGCCCGAAAAGTTGCTCGGAACACCCCTGAGGACATTTGATATTCGGACTCTCGTCTTCGGATAAGGGGTAACCTAATTACTAAGGGGCACCCTAAGGAGGCACTGCTATTCGCAGACCCCAGAACAGGATAAGGGGTGACCTTCTCCTTCGTTTGAAAATTATTTTTCAAGGGAAAGTTTTTAACAGAATCGACGTGATTTTTGGTTCGAGCTTTGGAGTTGTTTTAGAGCGATTCAATGGCTGAAACTTCTGGGGATGGTCTGTTTAGGGCTTAACAGACTTGGTGAGTGTATTTTGTTCGACTGAATTTGGCTGTATAATCCACACGAAGAGAACAGAGGTGCGTGTGCAAGGGAGGAGTTATTCACGGGATGACAGTGTAGATACGTGTGTTTGGACGCTGCAGAAGCATGGAGAAATAAAAAAAGGAAGTTTCAGCACTATCAAACACTCGGGAAGTTAATTCAGGGAAGAAATCTCGTGGCTGTCAAGAAAAATATTTTCCGAGTAAATGAAAATATTCCGGAGTAATGAGCGAAGATTCTTGTCCAAATTGAGTATATAAAGGTTTCTGGGGTCGATAAGAATAAGTATGGAGAGATTGGGGATAGTTTAGAGCGTCAATAGGTCGAGAAAATCAAAGTTGCAGAGCATATTTTTCTCTTTCGCATTACACCTCAAGAACACGAAGAATGAGATGCCCAAAGACCGGCCGTTTCCGCTACAAAGTGTTAAAGACTCGCATGACGTGGTCGCAGTTTTTGGGGCAGACTTAAATCAACAAAGAATATGATGACAGTGCTTATTTATCTTTCTCTCAGAACATTTAGTTTGTAACAAATATAAGTGTTACAAAATCCAGCTTTATAATTTTTCTCCCAATTCATTTTTGTGAGCACCTTTTTGAGCAATGAAAAATTCCTTTGAGTGTGTTTTCACCATGCGGAGCTAGAACCCATGTTTGGATTTGACGGAGGAAGCAACTTTTCATGATTGTGGTAAATGAATTAATTCTTTATATGACTTTTTGCATAGATTTGATTGTTTTATGATTTCTATTAATTATTTGTTATTTTGTCTGATGTCGCATGCTTAGTTTAAATTACTTTTGATGCGTCATGCTTACGACTTACACATAATGTTTTATGAAATCTACTTTGGCAAAGAATAGAGTTAGTGTTTCTTTTATTTTGAGCTATAATTGCCTAGGATTAATTTCTGAACCACTTGAATATGAAAGTCAGTGAAATCCGGAGTCCCAGTAAACTCTTCATCCCGTGACACAATATTTGTATATATTTTCTTTATCTTTAGTATTTTCTTTTATTAAAACTTAAAATCAATCCCATCAAGTCCGAGTGAACGACAACCCTACTACCACTTTCTACAACATTATTGAGTCACATCATTTGTCCTATTTGGTAATATAAATTATCATTTGGTCCTAAAAATTATAGTTTGGTCCTAGGGTGATGTCATGGATGATGTAAATGTCATCTTATAGTGGCAAAAATACCCTTATATTATTGTTTGGTCCTAGAAAATAATGGTTTGGTCCTAAGGTGATGTCACAGTCCTTTTTTTTTCTCTCTCTTAATAAAAATAAATAAATAAAACTTAAATATCTTTTGAACCATATGTTAAAAAATGATAAATTTTATATATTCGGAAAGCCCTCGACGATAGCTTTCCAATGAGTACCATTGTCGCTATGTTTCACAGCTTTTAATTTTTGCCTTATTTTTTAACTATAAAATGAACTATTATACGAGTTCATTCTACACAAATGAACTACTTTGATGAACTATTATATTCTGGAATGAAGTCCATATAAAAACCTGAAAAAAACAGACTTCATTCCAGAAATGAAGTCCATATAAAACATATACGAATAGACTTCAATGAAGTCCATATAAAAACATGAAAAAAACAGACTTCATTCCAGAAATGAAGTCCATATAAAAAGCCTAAAAAACAGACTTCATTTCTGGAATGAAGTCCATATAAAAACATCAACATCTTCATCTTCATCTTCAAATGAAGTCTGTTTTTTTCATTCTCGGAATGAACTACTATTATACTGAAAAAAAAAATTAAAAGCTCTAAAACACAGCGACAATGGTACTCGTTGGAAAGCTATCGTCGAGGGCTTTCCAAATATATAAAATTTATTAATTTTTGACATATATTTTGAGAGATATTTAATTTTTAAACTTTTAAATATTAAGGTAAGAATGAGAGAGAAATTAGTAGAGGAAATAAACAAGAGAGAGAAACCATTCACGTGAGAGGAAAAAATAAGAGAGAGAAGGGGTACTTTAGATATTTTAATAATTATGGACCAAATAGAAAAAGTGATTTCTGAAAGGACCAAATAGACATGGGACCACCTAGAAAATGACCGAACCATATTTTTCCCCATGAAAAAATGTCAGTGATAAATAAACCAAGTAAAATTACCTTGGGATGTCCATGGACAACAATAACATAAGGAGGTCTTTCTTCTTCTTTTAACATAAAATTAGGTCTATCATCTTTCTTCTGTTCATCGCTAGTTGCTACTTCTGACTGTAATCCGGCTGGAGATGCCCCTGTACTGTCGTTGGCGGTGGTGGTTTTATATACTTTGACAAAATTCGGACCACATAGAGCAACTTGTGGATTACTGGAAGAAGAAGCAGCAAGCGCCATTTTTCAATTGAAACCCTAGCTAGAAAAACACAATGTCGGAATTTCTTATCAGAGCATCGCCAACAGCGGGTGTTAAAAATCTTACGTGGAATTTTTTTTGAGACCCTTATTTAAAAGAATCCGTACATATAGTAAATATAGGACCCCATGACTAGAAAACCATCTCCACTAGTATAACTCTGATTTCAAATAATCTTCAGTGCAACTCAGGAATAACTCTGATTTCTTCACAATTTCTCGACCTGAATCTTTGATCTCAGACCATCTTCCATTTCTGCTCTATTTTCATCTCTCAATCTCTTGGAAAACAACATCTTGTGTGATATAGCAAAGAAAGAATCGCTTTTTCTTTTTTGTTTTTCAATTTTAATCCGAATCATATACCTAACGTAGAAGATGAAACTAACGAATGTATTGTCTACCTAACTGGAGTTAGTAAGGTCCAGTTAAATATTTTGTGTAAACCAAGTGTAAGTAATTAATTAGGTGTAAATCCTCACATAAGTGTTGTATACCCACGTTATTGCTAACGGTGTTACAAATGGCCAGTTAAGTACAGGGTGTAAACAGAGTGTAATCCAGCTTTTAATGTCTCAACTAATAGAGTCCCGCCACGTGTCCTCTCCAGAATTGCTCTGTGTGAAAGCTTTTATCTAATTTAATTTGAGGGGCATGTCACACTCACATTGCGACGTGGGAGCTCATATGACTTAGTTTTTTAAAGGAGGGGAGATTAAAGCCAACAAAAATGGCAATGAAAAACTACACTACCACCATACTGCATGTTTTATTAAAATTCAGTGCTCATTCAACTGAATAACTGAATAAGCTGGTTGTCAGTAAAACTTCCAGCTTAGGTTAAACCCAGCTTTCATGGTGGATATTCACCTGCAGACTTGACTGGAAACCCAATCACCTGCAGGCTTGACTGGAAACCTGTTGTGTCTATTCAAAGCCAACATTATGCATTCATGCGGTACACTTCAGAGATTAACAACATTTTATACTGATTAACATATGCACCCTAGTTCAGTTGTCAAAGATACAACTACTACAGATCTCTAACAAAAAAAAAAAAAAAAACATTATCCGTATTCTTTGACAATAAAATCAGGCAGATCATACACCAACTCCATCAAATTTAGCTTTAAGACCCCTTCTCCTCATCTCTTGTCGGGATTTCTCCTTCCTCTCCTCTCTCTCATGTAATATCAACATCCCCTCTTCCTTGGAAAGCACTTGTTGTCTCTGTTTCAGAAAATCTTGTAGGCAATTTTTCATCCTCTCACTTCTCTCCTGTATTTCCAGCAATTTTTCATCCTTCGAAATCACCAGCAGTGGATGATTTGCAAATGCCTTCCGCTCATCTTTATTATCAAAACATAATAAATTTCTAGCTGAAATTCGGTCGTCGAAGTCGGGCCCTCCCTCAAAGAATCTCACGGTACGTAATCCTTTAAGCTTTTGTCGTCTCCCCAAATGAGAATTCTTGTCTTCACTTTCATAAGCTTCCTCTTCCCCTTCACTTTTATAAGCTTCCTCTTCCCCTTCACTTTCGGAACCCTCATGTTCGCTTTCATAAGCCTCCTCTTCCTCTACATGTCCACTTTCAGATACCTCTTGTTCACTTCCAGAAGCCTTCCCTTCCTCTTCATCATCACTTTCAGTCACCTCCAAATTCTCCTCTTCAATTGGCTTTGAGGTTGATGCTAGTGGGTTGAAGATGCGTGAAGCCTCAACTTCATACCAAGCACGCTCGTGTTTCCAAAATATCTTCGCATCATCGTTAAAATTAACTATAGCAGCGGTTGCTAAAATCCGAAACACTGCCTGAGGATTCAAACGCAAACCATTATTAGTATTTACTAGTTAGACAATTTAGTACAAAAATTCTTGTTTTCCTGATTTTCAACCAAATGCTTTCAGGGAAACAGGGACACCAAATGTATACACTTATACAGATGGCTTTTAAATTTTTAATAGAACAAATCAGACCTTTTTGTCTGGCAGACTCTGTACAAATACAACTCCAGTGCCGGGGGATGCCTGAGGGCCCCGAAACCTTGCAAGACACTGCGTGCCTATGGGGGTGTAGTGGAGCATTCGAAGCCGTTCACTGCCATCCTCCACAGCATACACGGGAAAGTCTGGTACCTTCTCCAACCAATTGAAACAATGACAGGGTTACTTGTCCTCAGTAATTTCATGTGCCAACTATGTCGCATAAGTGTTGCCTGGAAAAACAACAACAAAACATGATGCTACAGGCAGGCGAAGAGAATTCAGTCGGGTTAACATTCAACAGTCATAGATCTCTTACTGTATTAACTTATATACTTGCATTCAGTGAGAACAATGAAAAGGCATATTAACCTGCAAAATAGTCTTGTCTTCAGGACTGATGTCAACAGTCTTCTCTTCAGGACTGATGCCTCCAACGAGAATAAGATGATGAGGATCGTAATTTTCAACCATCTTGAAAGGAACGTTTCTGACCTCCAACTTTAGATAAGTCCCTGGTTTGAAACCCTCACTTGCATCATGCTCTTTATCTGATATATATGGAAGATTTAAGAATTTTTGTTACGGAAAAAAAAAAAAAAAAAAGTAAAAATAGCACAAAGGTTACTACAAATATCCATAGGAGTACGTGTTTGGCAATGAAGTGATACTCTCATACTCGTACTACAAACATTGTGTAGAAACACAGCCCATCAAATTAAGAAAATGGAGCTGCGGAATCACCTTTGTGAGATCTCTTCTTTTGGGACCAGCCAGTAAAGGGTAAGGATCGGCTAAGCTTGTTACACTAAATAGAGGCAAATCACCAACGCCAGCAATGTGCACCTGACGTAATAAACCTCAAGTCAGTTGCATACTGATGAAAAGATATTCGAGTAAAACTCATGGTAGAAGAAGTGAAAACAACAGGTACAGATCAACACAGAAGAAAATGGGACAAGCCCGTACGGAAAAATAGAACTAATTACTGATCAGGACAGAGGAAGGCACATAAAATGTTCATTAGAACTAAGCTTTTGGTTCAGATGTATGATGTGTTGAGCTATACTTGTAGCGAGAACTTTCACGAGTACTGTCACCTACAATATACTGGGCATTCAACAGTTATAGAATCAACATAATATACTCAAAACACCATCCCAAAACTCTCATACCGGTGAAAACATAATGCCATATTAGAGAGAAAAATTGAAAACAACCGCATAGTTAACAGCCAACAGAACTATGAGAATACACGATAGTAGATAATACGGACACAGGACAGAAATCTTTAGTTTTAACAAGCTAAAAGAAGTACCTGAACTCCATTCTTGATATCACAACCTCGGAGATAACCATACAAAACAATGTTTCTATTGCATTTCTTATCCTTATCCAGGGACGGTACTGGAGTAACATCTTCGAAATGATCTACCAGCACATAAGGTTGTCCATCTCTTGACAAAGGATAGAATTCCATATTCCATATGAAGTTCGCCAGATGAAGAATTTCATGCTCCTTGCACCTGTTATTAGAATATATAAGAACCCGTGATGAACTATACTTTTTTCTATTTTTCTTTTACTGAGTCCCTTGAATTTCACGCAATATGGTATAAGATACGGCATGAAACATATGAAGATACTTTTGGCATATTCAATCATAAGAAACTTACCTCCCATCTTCGAGTCCAGATAAACAGAATAGCCTTGCTCCTTCATATATTTCGGTTCTGAAATGATTTGTAAGATATTCTTTTGTTCTTGATAGTCTTCCAGCATTTGTGCACAAATCAAGAGATGTCAGCACCCCCATGACCATCGGCATGCCATGAACTCGTAATATGTTCACAAATTCGAAGGTTTCCTGAAATCAGCGAAATCATCTTACAAAAACAAACTATATGAAGGTTAACAGAAATTGAAGTAGAAATATGTAAGACGATCAGGAAGGTGTCCACAAAAACAAATTAAGGTCTAAAAAACCTTGAAGTTGCGAAGCCTTAAACTCGAAATTCACATGAGATATCATTGGAAATCCAAATTCTAAAAAGAAACACAAAACCAAGACGAACCATCACTAGTTCTAACTGTTATCAAGTATGAACCAAGAGAAAATGTCAGCAATCGGAACTTTGGTTCTCGAAATCATTTTAAAAATACATTTTCTAATGTAATTACTTACCATTTCAAAGCTAGTATATGTATCAATTAGCAATATGACAGCGTCAGCGTACTTAGCAGCATCAAGCATACCACTAACACTATTGGGACACTCCACAAACTGTATTCGTCTTTTGCACCTAGCAAAATCAGAAAAACATACATTCAATAAAATGACATTATAAAGGCCAATCTGCTTAAGAAACAATGAAAAGATAAAAGATACCTGATATGATCATAATGGGACCTTCCTTGTGTACTGAAACACGATTTTTCTTGGAATAATGCTCTGCTAGTGATCTAATCAACGTGGACTTGCCAACCTAGTAGAACGAAGTACAGTGGTGCCAATTAGAAGCAGTAAACAGGGCAAAAAAAATGTCAACGATAAATAAACCAAGTAAAATTACCTTGGGAGGTCCATGGACAACAACAACATAGGAGGTCGTTCTTCTTCTTTTAACATAAAATCAGGTCTATCAACTTCCATTTTCTCATCGCTAGCTGCTGCTTCAGATTGTAATCCCTTGGTAGATGCCTCTGTACTCTTCTCGGCGGCGGCGGCGGTGGTGGTTTTATATACTCTGACATAATTCGGACCACATAGAACAATTTGCTGCTTACTGGAAGAAGAAGCAGCAGCAGACGCCATGTTTCAATTGAAACCCTAGAAACACGCAATGCTATGATTGTCTATTGGGGAGGGGGGTTCTTTTCTATAGATGCCAATGTACCGGGTTAGGTCCGATTTAGCCGGGTTCCATAGTTAAATCCAGCCAACCCGCAATTTGGAGCGTTTCGTTCTATTCTGGGTCCATTTAGCTAACCTTGGGCCCTGCCGCTCTAAGGGCAACTGCTGTGGAGAAAATAAATCCATATCTTTGTGATAATCCACTTTTAGAACCGTTTTTTAGGGACTACTCAAAAATGATGGGACTACTTTTTGATAGAAATGTCTACCCTATACTTATAAGAGGTGTCCTAAAGTGTGGAAATGACTAACATACCCTTCACCTATATATATAATCACCTCCTCCCATCACCACCACCTATATATATATATAACCACCTCCTCCCATCACCACCGCCGCTCACCACCACCGACCACCTCAAATCACCACCACCGCCACCTTTATATATAGCTTAATTTAAATAATTAACAAACCAAAATCAAAATCAAAATTATAACAAACCCATTACTTTTCATTTGTTTTCCGTTGAAAAAATGAGAAGTAATCATCAAAATGAGTTGAAAATGGAAGTTCTGTAGAGAAGTTCGGCTAGGAATTATGTGAAAAATTTTTGTCGAACTAGCCGAACTCAACTTTAATGGAGGTTTTTGTTTTCGAGAGAAAAATTCGGTTCGTCGAAAAAAAGGTCCAAGCCTAACTCATAGTTCGCCGCAATTCGGTTCGTCAAAAAGTTGGTTACATTGCAATTTGTTTCTCCTAACCAAACTTTTCTCACGAAAAACTGCATATTGAGTTACATTCACGCCGCAATTTTTTTTTCCTAGACGAACTCCTAGTTGATTACGTCGTGATTTTCTTCTCCTAACCAAACTTTCTCCGAAAGAAAAACTCCATTAAAGCGGGTTCGGCTACTGTGTTTTCAAATATTAGTAGAACTACACTTGAGATGAGTTCGGCTAATGTTCTTGATTTCGTGAGCAGAACTTTTTTAACAAAACCAAAATTAATTTGTAAATTGTTCATTTTTAGGAATGTTTTGGCCAATTCAAGCACCGTTAAATAAATTTGAAATTTCCGTGAGTACCCAAAACATCATACTCTTGTTGTGGCTCTTAAAGAAAAAGATCTTAACTTTTTTCTTCCAAAACCCTCATTTTCATTATCACCTTCATCTCCATCTACTCCCTATCAATAATTCTTCTTTGAGGTGGTCGGTGGTGGTGGTGGTCGGTGGTGATGGGAGTAGATGAGAGGGAGTTATATATAGAGGTGGCGGTTAAACAAAATCACCACCACCACCGACCACCTCAAATGACCACCACCGCCATCTATTCCCTCTCACTAATCCCTCAATAAGCCAATTTAATCCCACTAATCATTAATTAACTCATTAATTTAATTACCAAGGGCAAGTTTGGTATTAAAAAAACTTAGATAACGGGTGACTCATTATTACTTCTAATATCCACCCAAAAATATGGAGAGTAGTCCCCCACCATTTTTGAGTAGTCCCAAAAAAAAAACGGTTCCACTTTTAATGGATAAAAATGTCACTATGGGTAGAATTGAGGTCATATCTTTCTGAAGCCCAGATGATACTCCACTGATGTATGGAGTAGGTTGTGGAGTAGTCCATCCGGTCATTGTGTCATCCGGGCACTAAGTGTACGGGTACATTTTTTTTAATTAATTTTGTTATCCGGTCATTAGGTGACCGGATGAACTCTTTTTTTTTAATTTGTTTTAAATATTTTAATTGGTAAAAGGGACCCACATATAGATTTGTGGAGATTTAAATGGATTTTTCCATAGTAGAAAAAGCCTCCACAATTATTTGATACTCCATAGATATAGGGATTATCTGGATGTTATGGATATTAAACCATCCGTACTATAGGAGTTGCCCTAAGAAGCTAATGCGGATGACTATTTGCAGAATGAGTTGTATATATGGGAGCTGAGGGAAAAATTTTCTCTCTCTTTTATGTGAATCGGGCGATGTTGTGATCCAACTCAGTCCATCATTTTGAAAAAGACCATGAAGTTTTCATGCATATCTCAAATATATTTCTACTAGATTGGCTTAAAACAATTTCTTTACTCTATCATTGATTTTTTCTTTTTAAGAAAATTTATTCAAAATAGGATTTTTATTTATTCATTTTTATGTGGAACTAATCCTCTTGTGTTTTCTCTATTTAGTACAATTTTCATAATTAGACTATATGGCGTTTGACGGACTTATGGGAGTGGCCATTGCGGCTGCGGTTATTGTTTTTATGCTCGTTGAAGCTCTGGAATCATGGTGCTTACCTTATCAAAACTAAAGCGTTTTCTAGTTGATATGATCGGGTTTAATTAGAAGCAGGGTGAATCGGTTACTATTGAAATTTTACAACACAAAATTGGTTTAAAAGACCAAAATCAACAATTCCTGGGTGAAAAAGACATGTAAAATTTGATATTGTTCAAATGGACGAGAATGTAAAAATAGCCAGGATGTAAACAGTTTCATCCTTCCCATTTTCAAATATTTTTCTTATTTTTAATTTACATCAAGATGCATCCAATTTCATCCTCACTTTTTTTTAAGTTTAAGCCATGATGAATAGTTTCATTCTTGTTATTTTTCTGGTGTCCATTTCACCCATACTAATTTTTACTCGTCCATTAGAACCATGTTTTAAAAATATTTGGATAAATGACCCATTTTCCGATTTTACAACGCACTTAGTCCGGTTCAAAAGTAATTGTTTTTGTCCGTCGTTATGAAAATTCAACTTTTCAAAATTCAAAAAGCAGAACCAAAAATAATTTCCTTTTTTTTTTTCACTCATTTCGACTTTCTCTAAAACAAAATTTTCCCTATCCAACACATAAATCCAATGAGAAAAATCCTCTACCAATACCTATCTTAAGAATGAAATCTTGTGGTATCAATACCAAAATCCTAAACATAATCACATACAGTATAAGAATTCTAAAATCAAATCGATTCATTTGTATCTTGTTAGACTTTCAAGTAATGGAAAATCAAAGTGTTGTGTCTTCAAAAGAAATCTTTAATCTCTCAGATAAGCTCAAAGAAACAATCCAGGAGAAGAATGATTCATCATCATCATTGGTTCTTCACAACAATAAGCTGTTTCAGGAAGAGCAATTCGAGGAAGATATGGAATTTTCTCGAATTGGGAAAATCATTATTGAAGATAGGATGTCACACAAGAAAGTGGAGAAGAACATGAAAGTCACGAGATTTCATTCCTGAAGATGTGAAAGTATTCGAATGAAACAAAATATTATGGTTTTCACATTCAAAATCGAAAACCAATGTAACTTTTAACAAGTTGTTTATAACTCGTCCGTGGAGTATTGATGGACATCTATTGGTGGTGCATAATATTGTCCTTCAAAGTGAGATATCCATACTTGTATTAGGATACTCAAGAATTCTGGATCCAATTGAAACATCTTTTGCTGAATATATGAACCAGGAAGCGAAGTACATGATATGAGGGAAATAATGAGAGAAGTAAGAGATATTGAACCGAAGACTGAACTTCCACCATCTGGTGAAGTTTTCAAAGTTTGTATCAGGATTAATTTAAATAATCCACTTAGAAGAGGAGCTTTGGCAAAGAACAGCAGCTGGGTCTACAAGATGGATTAAATTCTTTTATGAGAAGCAACCTCACAAATTATGCAAAGAATTTTTTTGAAGTTTTTCTTTTAATAATAAAGGTCCATGTGCTGATATGGCTGCAAAATTGATTGAGATGCATAGTGAACTTTTGAAGTTTGGGAATATCAAGAGAACTAATAATAAGGAAAATGTCAGAGTTATGAACAATATCCCTAGTTTTATCTCCAATAATAAGAAAATGGTGAGAGCAGCATCTTTTGTTCCCCATAGATGGCTTTATGGTTAAAAGGTTTTGATATTGAAAGTGGAGAAGGATTATGAGAAAGAGTAAGAACAAAACATGAATGCAAGACTAGGAAAGAGGCAGAAAAACACCACTTCAAATACCTATCCAACACCGACTTATCCCATTCCTTCTAATCAAACTAAAGGTCAAGAACAAGAATCACAACAATGACAATGACCACAAAAAGAATGATTAGGTTTTTGATATGATTAAACAAGTCAAGTGCCTAATGGAGAAAACCATGTATTTTTATTGCTTAAACCCCTTCATTTTTCAACTTTCAGTTTTCTTAGATTGTTTAAACGCATTTTAAATTTGTTCATCCGTCTTGTCAAAAAATTTAATTATGAAAATTCTCTCATGGAATGTACGTGGCTTTGGGAACAAAAACACTACCATTGTCTAAAAGACCTAGTGATTTTAATGAACCCACAATTGGGGGGATATCAAAACTAATTGGGGGATATAGGTACAAGACAAAATAGGGATCCAAATAGCAAAGTCTGGGTCACCCCTTATCTAAGTATTTTTTAAATCCTAATATACCCCTCACTAATCATGTTTAGTGGTTAATAATAATCAAGTAAAAACTTAAGTATTTGGGGGATAGATTAGTGTGTTTTTATTTTAATTTGTGTGAGTGAGGTAGAAGGAGAGAAAAAAATTTGAGTGGAATTTTTTTTGAAAATGGAAGATGATTGTGATGAGAGAATTACCGCTAATAAGAGGTTGAAAAATTGATTTTTTCTTTGAATCCACCATTGTTGCAAATTGAAAAAGCTTGGTGCCGGCATGGTATTCAACCAAAAACCCATGCGGGCAATTGTTGGAAATGTTCATAAATTGTTTGCCACTATACGATTTTTTTTCTGGTTTTGATCTTGAGAATGTTGATTTTTTCCGGTTTTGAAGCAGTCTAGGCATGGTAATCATGGATTCGGAGCATGCGTTATGTTCCGACATAGTATTTTGCTTAAATTTCTATAAGGAACAGGATGAAAAGTATCCGAACGTTGATTTTTTTTTCACTTGACATCTGCAGATTGATAGGAAATTCTCGAGCATGCCGGTATCATGTTCCGGCATATGGTCTTCATCAATTCCGGCATGGTCTTCATCACTTAGTTTTGAATTTTTACGGTATTAATCGAGTCCCTTTCTTGAGGCATGGTTGATTGATATGAAGACTATCCGCCGGTATCATGATCCCAGAGCATGGTCTTCATCAATTCGGCATGGTCATCATCACTTTCAAAGATCTTCATCACTTCCGAATAAAAAAAAAATTGGTTTCCAAAGTGAGAGAAGAGAATTTGATATAGAGTGGGGAGAGTTTAGAATTTGAAAGGGAATGGGAAATATTTGGGTTTCAAAGCTCCATCCTAAATAAGATTAATAAGAAGTGGAGATGGAAATGGGGGATATGATTTTGTTTTTTTATTTTAAGTTTTGATTTTTATTTTTGTGGGAAGGGTATTTTAGTATTTTGAAACCAATGGTCACCCCTTAGCCGAAATCATGGGTTGGGGAAGTAATTCATATCCCCAATTAGTTTTGATATCCCCCAATTGTGGGTTCTTTCTAATGACCACGACATATTTTTTAATAAAAACGAGAAATGTTAGGAAAAAATGTCCTTATATATTGCCCAATTCAACTTTCCTAATGTTTGTTACCATGATCCTATTGGGTCTCGGGTGGTCTGTGTTTGCTTTGGAAAGATGGCATTGACATGTAAGTATCAGATATTACACTTATTATGATATAGTATAAAGTGAAAATAGATGCTAAAAGTGGGTATTATCTAGCTACTTTTCTTTATGGTGCTCCAAATGATGATATTAGGAATCAACAATGGACCCATACGCAAAATATAACCATTCAATATAATATGCCCTGGATGGTTATGGGTGACATGAACTTTATTCTGAAACATGAGGAAAAGGATGGTGGTGTTCCAGTTAGCCAAAATAATCTTGATAGATTCAATGATTTGCTTGATAGAAATGATCTTCACTCACTCCTTATATAGGAAATCCTTTTACACGGACTAACGTGAGATAAGACCATGAACTCGATTCTTGAAAGGCCGGATAGAGAAGCCTTTGATACAAGTTGGTTATATTAATTTCCCAATGTCATTACTTATCATATGATTCCTTTAGCTAGTGATCATTGCCCCATAATGCATGTAAGCAATAGGGATAATGTTAGTACTTATAAATGCTTTATATTGAACAAGATGTGGTTTAGAGATTCTAGATATAAGGATTTGATCTCAAGAAATTGGCATGCGAATGAGAATGGTTCTCACGCTTTTAAGTTTTCTAAAACTCTATTCCATACTAATAAACAGATGTTAGAAATAAAATCTTGAACACTTTGGAAATTTAATACCCAAATTGCTCAAACTAAAGCTCAAATTGAGAATTTGAACTCTCAAAATATTAGTCCCAATGATAGCCGACCTAATGCAATTGCGTGGATATATTGTCTTATAATTGGTGTAATCTTGAGGATGATTTTTATGGCTAAAGAAGAAGCGAAGATGATATGCTATTATGTGAAAGAAACACAACTTACTTCCATCGTAAAATGAACTTTAGGAGGAGAAGAACTCAAATTCATACTTTATAAGATAGTTTGGGCATCCGGGTTAACTAGGAGGAATGATATTGCCGGTTGTTTGAAATCACACTTTTACTGACATGACTAGATTTTATAATCCTCCTCCCGTAAGAATTATCATGCTTTCATATCTCCATGTATTTTTAATGGTGATAATCTATGTTAATTGTTATTCCTTCTATTGATGAAATTAAGATTGTTATTTTTATATAAAACCTTGACAACCCTGTGGTCCGATGGGTTTCCACCGCTTTTTATAAAATTATGTATGATCTTGTAGGACGGGATATTGTGAAAAGTTGTACAAGATTTTTTTTTTTTCATTCTCTAATTCCTAAGACCAATTGCCCTAAACATGCTTCTTGACTTCGGACCTATAAGTTTATATAATACCTTCTATAAGGTAATTTCTAAATCAAGAATCTAGAATCAAAACCATCCGGGAAAAATCATAACCCCTTTTCAAATTTGTTTTCATTGTAGGAGATCTATAATTGATAACATTGTGATAACACATGAATTAGTCGACTCAATTAAAAAGAATAAAGCTAAAAGTGGTTAGATGGCTATGAAACTAGATATATCGAAGGAATTTCATGGGATAGAGTAAACGTTTTGATCAAGAGTGTTAAAGCTATATGATTTTGTGACTCTTTTTGTGATATGATTTTTTGAATGTATTATTATTGTTTCTACTTCCAATGGCAATGGTTCACGGTGATACCTTTAAGCTTCCGGAAGAGGTTGAGGCAAGGAGATCCTTTATCTCCTTACCTATTCATTTTAAGTATGGAGTCATTTTCCAGACCTCTGCTTCAAGAAGAAAATGATAATCACATTCATGGTATCCAGGGTAAACCAAAACTGTCCATCTATTTATCACTTGTTTTCTTCAGATGATTGCTTATTTTTTCTAGAGCAAATGCTGCTGAAGCAAGGCACTTGGATAAAATTATAGATCACAGTAAATACTCTGACCAATCCATAAATTTTTAAAAATATGGTACGACTTTTAGTACTAGAGTTCCTAATCAGGTAAAAATGATTTTCTAGTATTATAAACATTAAGAGCACCGCTCCAAAATCATAAATATCTAGAGTACCACTTTTACTCCAGAGAAGCTGAGTTAAATCTTTTTCTCCTCTATTAGATACATATGATGATTGATATGAGAAATAACTTGAATGGTACCAAAGATCAAAGTTCAATGTCAATCAATTTCAATCAATAACCAAAGGTTGGATTTAAGTTGATTGAACTACTTTTGACACTTTGATATTTCAATTATATAAACAAATATAACGCGGAAAAGAAATCAATACGATATTAGAAGTTTTGTTAAAGAGGAAGCCGCAAATGCAGAAACCCAGGACGTAGTCAAATTTGAGCACCACATTTGTATTAAGCCACTACGGACACTAGCCTATAAGTTAACCTTGATTGGAATGTAGTTTAGCCCTAACCAAGTCTCACAGCGATTAAAGTACAGTCGCGTTCCTTACGCCTCTGGATCCCAGCAGGACTCTACACACTTGATTCCCTTAGTTGATCTCACACACAACTAAGAGTTGCTACGACCCAAAATCGGAGACTTCATAAACAAATCTGTCACCCAAAGAAAAGTCTATTCTAATAGATAAATCTGTCTCCCACAGAAATACCTATGAAGTTTTCTTATGTCTTTTGATAAATCAAGGTGAACAGGGAACCAATTGATAATCCGAACTTATATTCACGAAGAACATCCTATCAAACTAGAGTCGATTCTCCATTAACCTAGGTGAACAAGGTGACCGTTGCAAACTAGAGTCGATTTTCCATTAACCTAGGTTTTCCAAAACCATTATTAGGTTAACGACTTAAAGACTTCATTTGGGGTTAGTTAAGCCAGATCCAACTATTTTCTCTATAGTTGCTTATTATGATCTTACTTTTTCTATCGTATTGAGTTTAATCTTCTCTAAGATTTTCTCGAGATTTATCTCCGATAGGTAAGATATAAAAAGTAATTACAACAGTTCTTCGTCTCAGACTCTTGTGATTCGCAACAACTTCTTATGTTAATCAGTTAGGTTATTGTGAGGTGAATAATATTTTTAGGTTGCTCTTCGGGAGTATAAGATCGGATTATTAGTCGAGTTTTTGTGTACCTTGATTTAGCTTAAGACGAAAAATAACAACCAGGATATACTTATTTGTGGGAGACGATTGTTTATAAGTCATCGACTTTTGGGTGAGCAACTCTTATTTATGGGTGAGATCACTAAGGGAATCACGTCGTGAGTCCCGCATTGACTCAAGAGGCGTAAGGAACGCGATTGTACCTTAATCGGTGTGAGACTTGGTTAGGGCTCAACTACATTCCGGTCTGAAGTTAACTTCTAGTAGGAGAGTTTTGTAGCGCTTAATACATGATGGTAATTGTTCAAATCGGGACTAGGTCCTGCTTTTTTTTTTGCATTTGCGGTTTCCTCGTTAACAAAATTCGGTGTTTGTCTTATTTCTTTCCACAAGATAGTTGTTTATATAATTGAAATATTGTTTTGCGTAGTTCAATCATAGTTTATAAATCCGACTCGCTTGTTGGATAAGAACTTGATTGACACTGGACAATAGTCTTTGGTACCATCCAGTTATTCTCATATATATAATATATCAATCGAGTCTCACGGATTTCTATCTAGTTGATTTTGATTGTATTAAGAAAGAGATAAAGCTCATTCATATCTTTGGTGATTGAGTCTCACTTTTTTAAGTAGGTGCTCTCGAATTATATCTAATTTAGTCCGCAGTTTTCGAACGAAATATTGGTTGTGGTTGTTATACACCCGCGTTTTTATGGTTATCTCCAAAGGGATGCCTCCTAAGAGCATCCACAATCGACGAGCAAAAGATGGAGTAAAACCAAATGTAGTTAAAATCAATTGCAATCGGCGGAAAGTATAACCAAATATGGTTGACTTTCAAAGGTGAAACCCTGAAAAAAACTATATTTGGTCGAGCGGAGATTAAGACTGAGTCTCATAGAAGGCGCGGGTATAATGATCATCTATAATAGGGCGTTGTTATAATAACCGCCTGATGAACAAACGAACATATAAACTCCACCCAGAATATGCGAACATATATAAATCGTCCCCACGCCCACCATATGGGTATTATCTCCACTTGATATCCGGCAGTGTTACAAATGTACTACGTATGGGAGTTGATATTGTCATCCTATCAGACGTTCATAATACGTCCTGCGTGATAAATTTATCTTTGTACCTTTGTGACTATTGTTATAGAGGTGGAATTGAATAATAATAGGCGAAAACTAGAAAACAAAACATACTGTGAAAGCGTTAGATCATTGCTGGTTGAACCCACTAGTGTTGGTATGTCAAGTTAGTTGTCAATTTTAGTTGCCAAAATGTATTCTTGATTTAGCATACTAAAGATAGTTTCGGACTAGATTAGGTCTAAGAAGTTGTATCGAAGCTATCCTTAAAGGATGAAGATTGAAGACTATAAGAAGACATGAACAAGTACTTCATCAACAAAGGTATGTGATTGATTTCATTTGATTCTTGTTCAATTCTACCTTTCTAATCTATCGAGATAAATTCTCACTCTATGGAACAATTCTATAACGGTAAATGTACATTTATGTATATATACTTGAGGTTATTTGATTAATGACTTTGGTAACAATAACCTTTATCCCTATAAAGGATCGCATGTTATAGTGAATGAGCTTAATAATTCAATTCCATCCAAGAATCACTCAATTACGAAGTTATAACGATGAAGTTATGAGTGATTTTTAAAGTAACAATTATAAGTGTTGCTGTAATTATTACAGCTTCATTAGTAGGAAACAATCCATGGACTGTTTGTAACGGTTCACGGACTTGGGCCCAATTACGTGACTAAAAGGCATTTTGGTCAAGTTGGTGATGTTTCCTTATCTAGGCAAGATGGCTATTAATCCAAACATATTTGATTACCATATTAAAGTGTTTGTGATAACTTTTAATTCCTGCCTAAGTTAAAATGTGATTTATTCACATAAATACAATATTTTCTAATTAATTAATTAATTATTTAATTATTTTTGCAAGTGTTGTAACTTAGGAAAGACTCCCATATTTAGGAGAGTCTTGAAAAAGTAAAATAGTCAAAACCCTAGCTTAGTTTTCAAGCTACCTTATTCACTATAAATAAAGGGTTAGTGAGTCTACACGTTTTCATCCCCTTTGGAAAATTGGTGTAAGCTTCAAGGTTGTTTTCCATGTCTTTTGTTCTTCGTGAACAAGAGTGAGATAAAAGTCTTTGTATTGGGGATCACAAATCCGAGTTGGATTTAATCTTCGTGATTGATTATACAACTTGTAATCTAGGTTTTTCACCTCTTGCCTATTCTAAGGTTTTCACCTCTTGATTAATATAAAACCATTCAAGACAAGAGTTGTTGATCATAAGCCCTAGGTTTTGATAGATTTGCTTTTCGATTGTATACCAACACTTGTTAGTCGAAATCGGAGACTAGAAAGAAAACTTCGATTAAGGTATCTCGTAAAAATCCTTTTGAAGTTTTAAACAAGATATCTCTAGATTTATTCTAGTTGTTCTTGTTGGGGAGATATTAGGTTTCTCTTCCTATTTTGAAGAGTATAATAATCCCTAATCTACAAGTTTGTTTTGATATTACTTTTACTTAGTAATTGTTTCTCAAAACAACACAAGATTTCCAAAACCTTGATTCATATCTAAAGGGAAATCAAACCAGGTGTTTTGTGCAAACAAAATATCGAATCATATCAATCGTGTTGTGGTATCTTCAAAGAGAGCCTCGGGTTTGCTCAGAAGATTTTAGAAGAATTCCTAAAGAGAAACGGTGTTCTACTAGGAGTTTTATTAGTGTGGCAGTATTACATCTAGTCCGAATAGGTAGTAGGAAATTGGTGTAACATCTTATAATCGGTGTGTGTTTATTGACTAGGTGGTTTTTTTCCGCATTTGCGTTTTCCTCGTTAACAAAATTTTTGGTGTATGTGTTATTTCTTTTCCGCATTATATTTTATATATATAATTAAAATAATACAAAGTTGTACGTTAATCAATCATAGTTGTTAAATCCGAGCCTTGTTTGTTGGATAAAGACTTGATTGATCTTGAAACAATTGATTTTGTGATTTTCACATTGTTAGACTAAGTATGGACTAACCCTTTTCAAGTGGACAACGTGCTGAAATATTCCTTTAGTGATTGTTGCTTAAAGAGGTTTATACACGGGGATATTAAATAGGTTGTGATTAACACAAAAGATTTTGGTTCAAGAACTTCACACTAAAATCGGGTTTACGGACTTGCTTTATTTAACTATTGATTGTGTTGATTAAGAGATAAATCTCTTTAATAATTTTACTCTTGGGATTATATTGAAGTTTGTTCCATGCAGATTTCCAAACGAAATATTGGGTGTGGTTGTTAGACCCCCGCTTTTTCAGAAACCGGATTCGAAGAAAACATATCTTCTCTAGATTATGAACAAGAAAACTATTACCATTCTCTCTTTTTTTTTTACGCTCACAATCTCTCTAGGTAAATAACCTTAAAATATTTTCTAAACTTGCTTTTATAATAATTAATTGCCTCACAAACTTCTCTAGGTGATTTGTCTCTCAAACCTCCTTTGTTAGATCTAGGTGTGTATGTATCACGAACCACACTCTAGATGTCTTAGCTATGAGTTAGACATCTCTATTTATAGCTTTAACGGTTTCCCAAACCTTATAGGAATCTATTTTTATCTAGAATAATTCCTTTTCTAGGTACGTATATTTCCTCATCTAGGAATATTACTTGTCTAGGAATATTCTAATCTATGAATAATTCCTTTTCTAAGTATATATTTCCTTTTCTAGAAATATTACCTTATCTAGAAATATTCATTTTCTAGTATATTCCCTTATCTAGGAATATTTCCTTAGCTAAGAATACCGCCTAAAAATTGGTATTCCTTCTTTAACATGGATCGTGCGGCATATAAAAAGGCTCGCCGCCACCGCCCATTCGTCACTTAAATTGTTGTTGATTGTTGAATCTATCTCTGACAGAGGCTCTATAATATATGCATGTTCCATTATGCATTTGTTTAGCACCTCTATAATCGCCGTTGATAGCTGATTAAGGACAAAGGGTAGCTAAACCCCTAGCCAACGATTTTCATTCACGCCGTTTGAATTCTTACTTGATTTTTCGGGATTCCATAAAAGCCATCGAATGTCATTACTTCCGTGGTTTGGTGTTTCCCATGGATAGAAATTGATGAAGGTTTCATTGATTGAGGAACTTGTGCTAGAGCATCGCTCGTCCAACTCACATGCGTTGTTATCTCAAGCATGTTTGTCAATGTTATTCATCAAAATTATAAGTTTTGATTTCTAGCCTATTTGTAGATGTCTTGGAATAAAACATAAATTGTGTAGTTGAGCATTAGACTTCATGGCGTTCATCATTTGAAGACGAAGAACTACTAATGTAAGCTTGTGGAACTTCATCGACAAAAGGTATGTGGAGATCAAAACTCATCTATCACTTGGAAAGTATATTTCTACTCTATCTCCTATATTGAGACATAAGTCGTGTTATGATATAGTTTTCTATTATACACACTTGAGATTTCGAGGTTGAGTTTAACTCGCTTATATATTTCTCGGAATATGTGTTGGCAAGCTCGCCGGACAAGTTCATCTTACATTCTTGACGAAAAGTCGAATATAATCATATGAAAATTTCGTAACATCTTACATGGTTTGTGTGATACAATGATTTGGTGTAATCTTGAATGTTTCATTATGATAATTTCAATAACTTGAAAATCGCTTTGATGCTAATAGTATGTGAAAACGACTATTGTCATCCTCTAAGAAAGTTTCAATGATCGAAATTAAGAGTTTAGAATCAAGTAACCATGTTTGGATATAAACATAGTGTGTTAATCAAGCATTAGTGTGCAAGTACAAAACCGAGTTTAGTGGCGCGTGACGTGATACGCGACCGGTGGTTGCCATGTCTGGGAAAGTATGCATCAGCGTAAAGTTTACGTCCGTGAATTTCTACCGGAGTTTGGAAGAGTATAAAGAGGCGCACTCAGACGCGATCGCGTAACTAAATCCTCGGCTCAAGCTTACTAAAGTATGTACTTCCATTTGCATACTTAGTGTGGGTTACTTTCTAAAAATCGATTGTCTACATGAACTTAAACATTTATATTATAAGGAATGCACTTTGCAAACCGTGATATAATGTTCGCTGAAATTGATTCGAGTGAATCAAAACCGATTTTGTTTCAATTGTGTTCTTGATAATTTCTATGAGAATATAGCAATTGAATGACTCTTTAACTAGTTTCCATTTCTGAGTCATTTGAACTAGTTATGGTTAAGATGAATATGGTTGATATGAGAGTTATCATATGGCTAACTTTGGTTAACTATTCTTGAGCCAACTCGTGTAAACGTTTCGGGTACTAAGCATAAACCTAAATGAGGTACATTTCATTTGTGTGTAACAAGTTAAGTTCGATATAACTGGAAAGATATTAGCTTGGTTGAACTCAAAGCTTTTTATCTAATGGTGAATAATGAATGCTTTGTTACCAAAGTAACTTAGATTGCAAAACTCCGGTTTGAAAACTATATAAGGAGAACCCCAGCACTGAAACCTAATCCCCACACATTCTATGTGTTACTAGTTGCATAAGCTAGAGTCGATTCTCTTTAAACTTAGGTTTCTATTGAGACTCTAGGGTTAACGACTTCAAAGACTTCATTGGGATTGTGAAGCCGTGCCCAACTATTTTCTCAGAGTTGCATGTTCTCGATCTTGCCCGATTCTATCGCTTTTGGAGTACTATCTTCTCTAAGATTTGCTCGAGATTAATTTCTCCGATAGGCAAGATTAAACGTGATCACAAACATCTTCGCCTCATCGCTTGTGATTCCATAATATCTAGTTTCGCCATCATACAATTTAGATTATTGTAAGGCGATTGATAATACTAGGTCGTTTCTGTCTGATAAGTCCGATTTATCAATTAGTTCCTATTCACAATGATTTATCAAAATACTAAGAAAAAAACTTGGGTACTTGGGGAGATAGATTTATTAAATCTATAGACTTTTCTCGTGTGAGACAGATTTGTTTATCAAGTCTTCGGGTTTTGTCTCAGAATAACTCTTAGTTGTGGGTGAGATTAGCTAAGGGAATCAAGTGCGAGTATCCTAATGTGATCAGAGACGTGAAGGAGCAAGAATCCAGATCTTGAATCAAAGAGATTGATTAGGGTTCAACCATGCTCTAGTCCGGTCTACTGGGCAGTACGCTAGTATCTCAGAGTGGGCTTAATACAATGTGGTGTTCAACTGACCAGGTCCTTGATTTTTCTCGACGGCGCTTTCTCATTAACAAAATTTTGGTGTTTGTGTTATTTCTTTTCGCATTATATTTTGTTATATAATTGAAATATCACAAAGGCGCGTTGAATCGATCAATTAGGAAATCCAACCTTTGGTTATTGATTGAGATTGATTGATCCTTGAACATTGTTCCTTGGCACCGCTCAAGTTTACCTCTTATATTCAATCGATCATAGATTTCTATTTTGCTGATTGGGCGGATTGAATTAAGAGTTAGAGATATAAAACTTTATATATACTTTTGTCCGGATTGAGTCCGACTGCCTAGTTGATTCTCTAGAAAGTATATTACCAGAGTTAGTCCTCTCATTGCCAAACTTAATTGTTGGGTGTGGTTGTTAGACTCCCCGCATTTTCAAATGAAACTTGTGACAAGACTTTAATCTTTTCGTTACAAATTCAAAAGAATCGATTCCGATTAGAATTAGTGTTGTTGAACTCAAAGCTCTGTAGAATTAAATTTGGATTGAAGGAGGATTGCTTTTCCTTTTGTCAAAGAAGAGTTGATGTAGTTCCTTGTTCAAACCAAGAGATAAGATAAGAATATTCCGAAAATTATTTCGCTTTCATTAAAATGAAAAGTAGTTACGCTTTTTCACCATTGGATTAGGTTGATTTGATATGTGTCTAGAGGATAGGAGCTGATGCTTATTTTTCACTTTCTTGATTTGCCATAAAACGAATCGATGACATGGATGCTAAGTTCCTTCATGTCATCTAAAACTTGGATGACTTGTCATCCTCGTAACTGCCTCGCAGTTTGATCTTCCGTGTGCAAAATTAAAGCTGATATCGCCCTCATGAGAACTGCTCCTGAAAAGGCCCATACTGGCCTTAGTACATTTGATGTGGGGATTAATGGATCTGCTTGTATTTGGAATAATAAGATCATAGGTTTTCTCGATGTAGTTCTCAAGAAATTTTATGGATTTTGTCTTTGTATTGGTGGACTTTTGGACACATTTTCATTAGATGTCCTATTAGACACAAGTAGTAGAATCTTGGATGCCTTTCCTATCTTATTTCTGCAGAACTGCTGATTATTAGGGCAAATGGGAATGTAATTGAATCTCCGAGTGGTTGAGCAATATCTATAGGTTAACTCTAGCAAATTTTCCCCAATTCCTTGATTCTCCCCGAGAAGTGATAATCCTACGACTACCCGCAAAAGATACTCGATGTTGTATAAATTTCATGTCAATTCACTGTCCATGAAGCTGCTCCTAATTCCACCTTGTCAAACAGTATTCATGTGGTAACTTATTAGAACATATCTTTCTAATGATATAAGTCATGTTTGATTACCCATGGAGAAGATTCCATGACAAATCTAATCATAATGAGACCCGAATTTAATTAGGGAAAGTGTCGGAAGTAAAATTCCGAGACACTCGAATTTATTATTAAAAGATTTTCATGTTTTGTGGAGTTAAAATCACGCATACACCATTAATTAGAAAAGATCTAGGAGAAACTATCTAAGAAAAAGATAGTTTTGGTAATCTTGGATAAATTAGGTAATGTGTATCTATGATGATAATTTGGAATGGGTTATCATGAGACAAAAGAGATTTGCAAATTGTTGAAACATATCCATTGTAAAAATTATTCAAATGATGATTGAGACATCTCTGAAGAGATTAAGATTTTTTAACCCGCCAAAGGCTAGGAAATTTTGAAACAAAAGATATCTAAACTTCTAAGGAAATCTTCGCTCAAAAACAAAGAAATCCATAAATCAGAAAGTGTGGATCAGACGGGTTAAAACCAAAATTAAAAGTTGAAATGGGAGCGAAGCAACACAAGATTGATTGTAGAAATTTAGAGATAATTCAATAAAGGATTAAGATAAGAGATTGTTGAAGAAAGGCAGAAAGTGTTGGAATATAAGAGAGTAAAAGTCAAGAGCCTAATTGATTATTATTAGATATGAAATATGTATAACTTGGATAGCCATGTTTATATTTGTCGCGTAGGTGTTTTAAAATGATTCTCAATGGTATAAAGTTTGGTTTAATATCCGCTTTATAGTTTAAGAGATAAATCATTTTTAAATTTTTACTAGTAACTATCCATAGGGGTATAATTATGAAAAAATACTTAAAATCCTTTATACTCACTATCTTAAGAATTGTGCAAATTATAATTAGGTCATGTAATTTGGGACGGAGGAGCATGAATTTGAACGTATTATGAATTCGACACTATTCATATGTCATGATATTATTTACTTCCTTCCTTGAATTATGAATTTGACGAATTTAGACGGATTATGAATAATAATCAGGCGACGTATAATGTTCGCCCCATCAGGTAAAATATACATATGTTTGGAATATCAAACTGATTTAATGTCTGCCTCACACCAAGCATGTATTATACTTTCGCCTCAATCAAGCGATTATCTATATGTATGCCCTGTTGATTATACTTTCGCCGATGTCAAGTGCTTATTATACGCCTATTTGACCAAATTCTCGCTCCCTCTTGTTATGTTAAACCAAAGAAGCCAATTTTTTCGCTTAGTTTAGTTTTTCCTCTTTACTCCGACTATGATTGCGGATCCTCTTAAGGCACCAAAGGCACACTAAAATCATTAGAAAAAGGAAGAAAAATGAAAAAATCAAGGGCTATATGGTAAAGTGGGATAAGTATTGAGCTTTTCTTTTTCAAAACTGTGCCCAAAGACGTCAGAAAGCCGTGGCGTATATACGACGTACGCAATCTTATCGAATGCGCTCCGAGGGAAAATCTCCCTCCTTTATAATGCTAAGTCATGAGCTCCCACGCCGCACGACATGAGTATGACACCCTCAAATTAAATTAAATAAAAGCTTTCACAATGAGAATTCGAGAGGACAAGTGGCGTAATTCTATTGATCGAGATATTAAAATCGATTACACTGCTTACACCCATATTTAATCGGTCGCTAATAACGCCGTTAGGGCAAACATAGGTATACAAAACTTATGTGAGTATTTACATTTCCACTAATAACTTACACTTGGTTTACACATGATACTTAATCGGACGTTACTAACGCCCGTTTTAGGTATACAAACATCCGGCCACAAAACCGCATCCAATCGATATACTCATCGATTAAGAAAAATCGATGCTTTCACCAAAACCGTACTCATGGTTCTTCCAAACTAAACCTAAAGTGAAGATTTTTTTCTTTTTCCTCTTTCATCTTCACCGACACCCCAAACCTAAACGCTCTTTCACTCCATGCACTCTCCCCGATCTTCTTCTCTCCCTTCTATCCTTTTGATCCTTAATCTTCTTTGCCTCGTGATTTTTAGGTATAATTGACCAACTACTTTGCTTGTTTGTTTGTAGAAATTAATGAAATTCCCTACTTATCAAGGAAAAGAGATGATGAACGCTCCGTAATAGTATTAAGATTTCTTATTTGGTATTCCCTTTGTTACTTTGTTTTATTTTGGCCACTATTTACTGTGTGTTGATATTAGGTTCAGATCAGGTTACTTTTTTTTTACTAGGTTTGGATCAGGTTACTACTTTCATGTGGTATTTTAAACACTGATTTTTACATTCAATCAAGAGTTTTCTTTATTATGTTTGCTGACTTATTTAATAGGCTCAATTTTTGAATTATGATTGTTTGAGTTAAGCTAGCATAGGTATTGCAAATTAAGAGTTTGTTGAATTGATTAGAAAAATTAAGGATTGCTAAGAGTTTGTTGAATATTTTTTATTTACTATTTAATTGATTGCAATAATTGATGCCTAAATGCTCAGTTAACAACCTCCAGAATTCATGTGTATGGTTTATTGATTGGAATAATTGACCCTAGATTAGGATTAAGATTAGAATTGCTTCATAGGTACATGAGAGGAGTGGATCCCTTAATCTCATGTATTTCTTTAGAGAACATTTTTTTCAAAAATGAAAGCATTTCCACCCTATCAAAATGCTAAGGCATTGTTTGGTTGTCTTCTTTAAGCGTTCTTACTCTACATGTATGTTTTCATCTCTTCACTGTTTCTAATAGAGTCATCACTGTCTCATATACCTTGATTGCGTAAATACCATATTTTTTACTCATTGAGGGATAAGAAAATCAATGATGGAGTGATATAATTAGAATCATGGAATAAAGGCTAGCATCAATTAAAGATAAAGGTAAGTATCTAGAGAACATACTAAATCAGGTAATGTTGTTTAGGATTTGAATGGTGCTTTATAAGAACATACTAGAGAGAATTTTTTACATCCAGGGTAAAATAGTTAATTTCAAGATTCATTTGTTTGCGCTCGGTCTAGGTGGCAGTGATTCACACCATTGATGCCAGAATTCATCCCAATAGATTATCATTTGATTTTGTAAGGTAAATTATCATTTAATTTCTTGTTATCTTGTGTATTATGGTGTGAACTTAACTTAGACGGAAGGCTCACCAGTAGATTAATCCTAAGCTTATAAGGACCTTCACAAGCCTTATGGTTCTATAGACATGACAAATGATTTGATGCATAACAAAAGGTATATGTTTGTTAGCAGTCTAAGGAGGATCTTTTAATTGTGCAATTGTTTCGGTTTCCTCTGTGTTTAAGTGTGCTAGTCGTATTTGTATGATTGCTGGAAATTATAAAGATAAAGATGTTCATGGAAAATACAGAGTTGAGTGAAGCAGTAGAAGATGAGAAGAGACTTCAACAACTCTTGATTTACTCAATGCTCACTAAGGATGATATGACGAAAGGGATTTTTAATTTGGAGGTGAGAACAGGTAATTAAAAAATGCGTGAATGTTGTATCATTCAATGTTTGTAGAATCTCCAATAATATCTTCTATTATTATAATTATGATTTGATGCAGGGACTAAAGTCTTTGTTGTTGTTGTTGTTGTTGTTGTATGATGCAGGCTGGAGTGAATGGTACAATTGAGTTTGAGAGTGGAGTTCGCAGAGTGCAAGTGCTTCTACCAATACCTGTCTTTTAACTCATTTTGTTTGGTTTTGCAGATGGCATCTAAGAATGCAGACGACTAGATGGTACATTAAACTGGCTAAATGGTAAGTAACAGATCTATTTTGTATGCTGGGATGGAGTGAAAGGACATCTAATACGAGAATCCTGAACAAAGCCCATGTTTTTCTGATGAGTTGAAATCCACATATTTTGATTGGTTTACTTTTGTGTATTTTAAACTCTAGGCATAATCTGGTATTTGTTAAAAATAGATACGTCTTTCAAAAAATTACAGACGCTAATTAGTCAAGTTTATTTTCTCTCCAGTTCAGTTCACGACCAACTCTTTCTCAATGATCAAGAGTTGCTGCACCGAAGAGTCTACGCCGACAAGGTTGTATTGCTCGAAATTTCAGTTGAGTGGTCCGAGTTTATATATTTCAGGTTACAAATGGAGAAGAAAAAGTGGTACTAATTGAATCTGTTTCCGTGAGTCGTGGTGGTACCACTTGCCACGAAGTTTGTAAAAATTAAAGATAAAATGGGGATTATGTAAGTCGGGAGATATAGTATTACAGTTGAGCCAACAAAAGAACAAGAAGTGATACATGGGATTATGTATGATTTATGAATGATTGAATGGGTTACTAAACGTGAGAGTTGTTGTCGAATGAAGAGAAAGATATAGTGGTGTTAGAAGTCGCAAGCAATTTGAATGTCTGAATCACCAATATAATGCACAGGTGTTTGCAAAATTTCCCGAATAAAGAAAATGCAAGAGTTTATCATACTACGCTGAGTACTTTAAAATTATGGGTTTGATAAACTGCATTATTTTTATTTTCTACCCATTTTACTATTCTTTTGGGTTTTGGTACACTGCATTGACCATCTATGGATTTTACGGTTTTGGTACCCTTTGCATTTTATTATTGCAGCTCATTGGAGCAAGAGTGACTTTATTGTCCTGTCAGTGTCTAATAGGGCGCTTCACTTTGGTAAGCATTATTGTGTTTAGGTAGCCTAACATAGACAATAATGAATTTCAATGCACTATCGGGGAACTCAACTTTATTCATTCGCATGGATTTATATCGATGAAGGTCATTATGTATCACTACATGGAGGATTGAGCTACCTTAAACACCATTCTCTTTACATATGACGTCATCATATGTGAGTCTGCCATGAAACAAACACCTAACAACACAAGCAGGCCTGTGGGGATAACAATTGTCCAAAATAATGAGAATTTCATAAACTTATAGTTTGGGAATAACTGTATCTATTTTTATTTTATGACTGTGAGAGGCTATAGTTTTCCGCTCTTGATGGGGATTTGGGGAAAGATTATAGGTTTGTCATTTGCTTTGTACGTGAAACAGATGAATTTGTTCACCAAAATGCCATCTAGCAATGGATAACAAATCAAAATGTTAAGCGACTGCAGATGGGGTCGAGGCACACCAAATCAAAAATCCTAAGCATACATTGGGATGGGAGAAACCCGGGGCACAAAATCAAAAATGCAAGTGGGACGAGGCAGGCATGGCCGAGCCACCTCTCAAATAAAATCCTAAGCATATGCATTGTGACCGGCGAGGCGAAGCCGAGCCACATCATATCCAAAATCCTAAGCATATGCATTGTGATCGCCGAGGCTAAGCCGAGCCACACCAAATAAAAATCCTATGACCGGGAGGGACGACCCGCGACGCTAAATAAAATGCACGACTGTGCAAGGAGACCCACATCATACCAAACCAAATACACTATGGTTAAAAGTCAAAAAAATAACAAGAAGATTGTTTTCGGGTCCGCCTGCGTAGGCACAGTGCACAAAATCTAGTAGAGAGTTATTAGTACTACATTTTTTATACTAACATGGAGAAAAGGTCGTGCTCGTGCTTGACTCGCATGAGACACGTGGAACCAAGAGAGCAAACTCAAAGTCAAACTAAACAGACGATGAGTCCAAATTTTTGATGGGCATTTTGTTAGGTTCCAAAAAACTGATTTCAAGAGGCGGCAGGAAGAGAAGATCCCTTTGTTTGCTATCTGAATTTTGTTACAGCATGGAAACAAGTTCTAGTGAAGGTCTAAAACCCTAATAACTCGTTTGAGGTAAAGTTTATTAGTTCCCCCCAAAAATGATTCATGCATTAGAAATAATGAGTACCTGATCTGTGTGTTTCATTTTTCTTGTTGTAGATTGATCAACCACCTGATGATTATGTATCTAGTGTTTGTTTTAACTAAAAGGAACCCTTTTTGCTGCTACTTGGGATAAAACGGTTCGATTTGATTACGATTAACATTTATAAAATCTAATTTTGTTTGTGTCTGTGGTTTCCTTGAATGAATACTCAAATTTGAAGTGTGTTGATTAAAATTTACAGGTCAAGTGTTGGCAAATGATTAAGAAAGGGCACATCAGACCTGAAGCATCAAGTCAGTTGATGAAAACAATATATACGACAAGCGGTAACAACAAACATATCCACTCTTCTTTTTGTAGATTTTTGAAGCTGTTTGCTTGTTTTAAGGTTTAAAATGTTGTTTTAATGCATCATATTTGATATGTCTGTTTCGCTTTAGGTTTTGTGTTCCGCTTTAAATGATGATGGCTATACTATTTTTCTGGGAGGGTGTGATACACAGGTGAAGATGTGGTCATACAAGTCTAATGAATCTGCCACTGTTGGTAAGCATGATGAACCTGTTAAAGAAATTGCTTGATACCAGAAATGAAACTTTTGGCTACAGGAAGCTGGGATAAGACTCAGGCAAGGATTAATCTCACTAATCCTCAAATTTCAGCATATGTTTATCAGACTGTTTATGTACTGCCTAGTTGCAATTTTTTAGTTTCCATATTCCACAAACAGATGCAATATATGATTCATCAATGATAAGATTAGGATGACTTCTAACCAATTACATTATGCTTCTAATTCCGTACTTGTGAGTCCTAGAATCATTCACTAGCTCACCCTTTTTATTTGGATAATGTGTGTCTTAAGTTTTTGCTCAATTGGTTCAGGTACTGGGATCTTAGGAAGCCGACCGTCCATACACAACAGCTCCCAGAACGTTGTTACGCCCTATCCAGAATTATCCTTTTTGATGGTTGTTGAACAGCCGATGAAAATTTGATTGTTTTTGACCTCACTAAATCTCAGGTAAAGTTATCTACTGATCTTCTAAAAGTTTCTTATTTAGTACTTTAGATCCTCAAATTTTCAACTGTAATAGTAGTTTTGGATATTAACAGGAGGAGTATAAGAGAATCCAGTCGCCCTTGAACTGTCAAACTAGATGTGTTGTTTGTTCCCAGATAACAAAGGTTTTCTGGTGAGTATTGGGCTTTTGTTTTCGTTAATTTTCTTCATTGTCACTGGGTCTCGTTGACGTAATTAGTCAGATAGTAACATTCAAATTTGACTATTTGGGTTTCATAGTTTTATTTTGTGCGTTCATCGATTCGGTTCCAATTATCTGTTGCATGAGTTATACCTTCAACGCCTGAAGCTTATTGCATTATTTGCATATGATAAGGAAAAAAGAAGAAGTCATCTCCTTCTTGTTATCTTCCACATTCCTTAATTCTGAGCTTGGTGAAGACGCATTTTGATTTTTTTTCTACTTTCTTATCCTCCATTCGCCTTTGATTGTTTGCTGACTAACTGAAAATATTTATCCCGATATAGGCTGGCTCAATTGAGGGAAGAGTTGGTGTCTATCATCTAGATGATTCTCAGCAAGCGGAAAACTTCACCCGATTGCCACCGAGAGGGAAGAGGTGTACTCAGTCGACTCATTGAACTTCATCCTGTAAGATACATGGGGTGCCATCTGTTAGCACTTTTAGCAGTTTTGTTGTGTATAGTTTCTAAGTTTCTTTGTTATTTGTAGTTTGTGAGATACAGTTAATTACTATACTAGGCTATAGTAGGATGGGTTTCACTTTTCATGTTTTGCCTGATAAGGTTGTGTGGTTATTGCAGGTTTATCACACTTTCACATCAGCTGGATCAGATGGTGCCTTCAAGTTTTGGGACAAGGATAGCAAACGGAAACTTAAGGTGTGTCTGTCTTTGTGTTTTGCTCACTCTGATCTTATGTTGTGAACCTCAACCAATTTTCTTAAAAGATGGCCTGTTCATATTGGAAGTTTGTGCACGTAACATCTAGACATCTAGTACTATATAGCTCTTTGCTGGTTCCACATGTTTTCGTTCTATCAACCTGAAAGCTTCCAAAGTGAAAGTAGTTTGTTACTGCTACAGTTAAGAGAGTTTTAAGAAAAATTACGCTGTAAAAGGAAGGTGTCTTCTTATTGGCGTAGAGTTAAAAATGTGTAATCATCCCTAGGTGTAGGCAGAAAACTGAACAATATCATGTTAGACGTACAGCTACCTCCTAAAAGGTCTGCAGCCGTTTGATTGTCACTATCTGCTTTGAAATTGTTGCTGCATCCATTAAGAGGTGCAAGTAAGTGAAAGCCAAAGTCGATTGATCCTCTTATCTACAATATTGATGCGTCAATGTTCAGTTGATCACTGCCCAATTCATCCTAATCTTCCATAAAGTTGGCTAAAGTTTTTTATAGTTGACAAATAAATTGTGGATTTTTTTCGTCCATCTGAATTATTTGTCTTATGAGGGTGTTTAGAATAAGTTTTTTTTGTTTCTGAATGTTATTGCATACGATTAGCTGATTACATCCTATCTACTTCTCCAGGCCATGCCTAGGTGCAACAATCCTATTCCTTGCAGCGCGTTCACCAGAGAAGATGGCCTAATATATGCATATGCGGTAAGCGACTCAAAGCATTACTCATAAAGTTTTGGAATTTCGTTTAGTTTAATTCTTACATGTCCTCTTTGGAGTAGGTTATCGACACTGTTTTAGTTATCTATTATTCATCCTATTGCTGATATGTTTACGGTTGGCGGATTTTTCTGAAGCAGCACCAACTAAGTTTCACTTTTGTTTTGTGTGTATGATATAGGTGTGCTGCGACTGATAAGGATGCAAAAAAATCGTAATTCATCTACTTCAAAGCCGAGAATTTTCCTCCACCTACCACAGGTAATTTTCTTCTTCTTTCTGTTCTAAGTTGTCATCAAAGGTTTACTTACATAGATCTTTCTACTTTTTTTGAGGCTAAAATATCTATGTGATGGTCAGAATCTGAGGTGAAAGGAAAACGACCACGTGCTGGAAAAGATAGAAAGTAGCTACTGCTTGCTTAGTACATGTGGTTGGTATATATTGGTAGTGGTCATGAATGTCAGTTGTGGGAAAAACAAAACTGCCTTTTTGGAGTTGTTGATTATTTGTAAATGGTAACATTTTCTTTTGACTTCTGTTCAACAAAAATTGGAAAGCCTGGTGTCTTGGTTGGCAATTGGTCTCTTTATAGCAGCCGTCTTTTTTTTCTTAGCTTCTGAACCAAATGGCGTTCTTCTCGTCTACTTCAAAAGTTTACTTTCTGGCAGCTGTTTCTTTCTTTTTATTTCCTGCTGGTGAATCACCTTAACCAGAATCCTTGTAATATTACCACTAGTTATTTAAAAAATCTGACTCCACAGGGTCAATTTCTAAGGTATAACTTGTAAGATTGCAAGCAGAAAAACTTGACTGGTAAACAATTTAGTCCACAATACGACAATTTGTAGAGCTGATTTTTCAGTGTAGTTAATAAAAATATTCCTATCCATATGAAAAAAAAGGGATATCAAGGCGGCACTCGCATCTAATCTAAAATCCGTTTTCTTAACAAAATTGGATTTGTTATAAACGTGTAATTATGTTAAGAAGGCTCTAATGTTTGTCTATTGTACTAATAAATAAGAAATCTTCCTTCTCTTTCTCCCCTTTTTACTTTGTATCTTTTTCTCCTCTTATTCTATATCATAAGACGTTATCACGCACGTAGTTCCGCCAATTGAGCGTTGATTTTTCTTTTCATTAATTGTACGTGTTTCTACTTATGTACTGATGATTTGTTTTTCTTATAATCAAATCATAAGTATATTAGTGAATATTTTTTTAATTCTTGATTGCATAATGATGTTTAATGATACTTATAATCGGATATAATTTTATCACTGTCGATCAAGTTTTCCCGTGTGTATATGGACTCCTATTTTTTCTAGGTTCATAATGTTTACCAAGTTCGCTTATGCATTGAGTATCGATAATAGAAAAACATATAAAAAGAACGAAGATTTTAACTTTGACAGCCGCCGCAATTAATTACTTTTTCTTTGTCTTCATATGACCCATAAGAGAAACCATGCACTTATACCACAATAAGCCTGTATGGTGGTCAAGTGTTTATTTGTTGTTTCTCTATTGTAAAGAAACTTCACCCCACCTTTACAGACAGCAGTTAGTATGGCATAGTCACATAATGGTAATTCAAGTCTTTACTCCAAGCACATGTTTGACGTTCTTAAGGTCTTTATTGCCAGGCAAGTGTATTCTTGATTCTTTTTCTTACACATTATACTTTTTCTTATTTAATTTCTTTTGTGTTCGGTATATATGTATAGTATTATATGTTATGGTGATCAATCTTTTGGAGCAAGTTCAATTTTCCCATCTTCTAATCTTTTAATAGAGACTGAAAAAGAAAATCCATCGAAAGATGGTTAGCGAAATTTCTATTCGTTTAATGAAACCGTAGTCACCAAAATTTTGTGTTGATCCGCATTTAGTAACGAATCACATGCATGGTTGAAAACCTACGGCCAATTAAATTGGTATCTTTATCCACTGATTTAGATCATGTGATTTTATATTGGGTTTCCATTTTATTTTCAAGAAACCATCTGGGAAATAAGATGGATTTTCAATATGTGATGATTAAAACGACAATATCCTTTATTTGTCGATACAATTTTGTTAATTGTACAAACCAATCGATATTGGTTTTTCCCATCAATTTCTCTACAATGAGATGTAAAAATTGGCATTTTAAGAACTTTTGACCAAAGAAATCTTTATCAACCAAAAGTAGATTTTTTCTACAAAGAATACAATAATGATTTCTTTATTTTTTCAAAAGAATCATTTAAACCAATTGGAATTAAATTCTATGGATCCTAAAAGGATGAGATTGGCTATTATGGTATTTACAATGCAAACATCAATTGCTGCATTCCCCGATGGATATTGAGCAACTTTTTTATTATTAGTAAAAATTTTTTTTTTTTTTTCTTCCTTGTGATAATCTCCAAAACCGAGACCATTCAACTTTATGTGGAATACTATGAGGGGACATAAAGATCAATGGGTGCGCACCGCTTGTTAGCCAATATCGTTAGTCCCTTGTAGGACTATATTGATATTGATTTAAGCTTTTGATAAAGAAAGTGTCCATCACTCCATCTAAATCATTATATCGCTGGCCTCGAGGTCACGAACTTATTGAGATTTGTTTGCATATTTCCAATGCTTTTGGTTTTGGCATATAATTTTATTTTATTTTTGTTCCAAAATCAATCCATGGTTAATCGTGAAATATGTATGTCTATTAAGACTATACATTATTTTTTTAATGTCGAAAGACATATTTCATAATAAAGTATATGTCTCAATTAATCGGATAATATTTTAAGAATTTATTTTGTACGTGAGATGAAAATATTTCCGCCATATCGGGAGACTATACACTACCAAATGTTGGTGTTCGTTAACTTAAAAGTTATATCAATCTTCCCATTATGATCAAATCGAAAATGGTCACAAAAGTAAATAATAGGCGTGAAATTATCTCATTTAGCTTTTCCATAAGCTAATGCCATTTGAAAAGGCAAATCCAATCACTTCTAGCAAAATGTAGTGTTTTTCTACATGCTACGATATAGTGCTCCAATAGAGTCTATCAAAGATCCACATTCTCATAGTTCATATCTCTCACCGGAAGATGGGGAGATTATAATGCCTGCGCAGCGCCGGGTACCAAAGAATTCTTTGAATGTTTTTCACGATATGCATACACTTCCTGAGAATTTTGTAGGATCGCCATTAGTTAATACGTTGTCTAATATTCAAATAAAGTAGCTACCTAAATAAATTATGGTGGTTTTGAACCTCCGCAGAGTAATATCGACATATGTGATTGGTTGGCATGCAATCCAAATTAGATCGATTATTACAATTTCTCAATTGACGCAATATAAGGATCCTAGCTTGACTTGACACCTTAAATTGCCAAGCCCGAAAATTACAGTGGGGTGTTAGTCATATTGCGTATTAAGAGAACTATATCGCTTTTAAGAGCGATTTGGGGTTATATGTTCAAACCCTAGGATTGGTTCATTAATTAACACTTTGTTTTTCTAACATGATGCATTTGCGTGGTAGTCTTTAAGGACTCGTATTGCATTCACACAAGATGTGGTTGGAGAACATTATCGAATTTGTAATCCTTGGTGATTAAAGTTATATTCAGGCAGCCAATCGATCGCTTACGCGATTTAACAACTTTTGTGTTTTTAAAATTTGGTACAAAACCAAAATCCGGATTAACAACTATATGGGTCTCGAGGAGTCCTTAAAAACACAAAAAGTCCACGCTTAGCAAAGATGAATTCTATATTTCTTTCTTTCTTAAAACCGCAGCTGAATTATGCTAGCTTAAACTCGTCTTTGAAATAGACTAGAGTTATTATTTTGATGCTTTTCTTTGTAAAACTCATATGTTGTCAAGTTAGCATCCATATTTACGTCAAAAGTTGTACTCTTTCCTTTATTCCAGGTTTTATCCCATGTGTTTTTCCCCGACAAGGTTTTAACGAGGCAACATCTCGTTGACGTTTGATTTTCTTTCAAAATGTTGATATTTGTGCTATTTTTCCTTCGTCCAAATTTTTCCCACCGGGTTTTATTGGCAAGGTTTTAGTGAGGCAATTTATTCAACATGGTGGTCATCCAAGGGGGAGTTGTATAATTTTGGTTATTTGGTGGATTCCCACCATTAACTAGATCATTCTATTTTGTTAGACCACATCAACATAAGAACCCCTTAGAATTTGGATATCATTCGATCCATATATGGTATGATCACAAACTTTACTCACCTATGGTACTATAACCGCATATTGGCACTTTGTGAAGAAACTACATCAACTACTTTGCAAATCATCTACGAGAAGCTAGGAATCCAAGAAGCAAGTCCTCAATGTACTTAAAGAAGCGTGAAGACTCGAGAACACTACCATTAGAAGATTAACACAAAAGAAGACTTCATCAACTTGAAATTTCTCACGAAAGCATTGCTATCTCCAAAGATTCAAGAAATTGCTTACCGAAATTGGCTCGATCAAGATTTGCAAGCCAAGATTTAACTAAAGTACTTAGTAGGGGAGTATCAAATTAGAATCTTTTTCCTTCATCAAGGTTTTTCCCATTGTTTTCCTTGTCAAGGTTTTAATGAGGCAACATTTGTGTGTCCAAATTTTTCTAAGTTTTCTCAATTGTACTCTTTCCCTTCGATCAAGCTTTTGTCCTTTTTGGAATTTCACAAGGTTTTAACGAGGTAAATAGCTTAGACACAATGTCATCGTGGGGAGTGTTATAAACGTGTAATTATGTTAAGAATATTCTAGGGGCAAATCCCGCTTATTACCGGGATGCCTTGTGTCTAGCCCTATAAAGAGGCTCTAATGTTTGTCTATTGTACTAATGAATAAGAAATCTTCCTTCTTTCTCCTTTACTTTGTATCTTGTTCTCCTCTTATTCTATATCATAAGAGGATTCCAATTTTTTTTTTTTTTTTTTTTTTTTTTTAGAGGTAAGTATATCGCCTTGGAATATGCTACATCGCCTAATTATTGAGCCGAGATCTCTAGGAGATGTACCAAATACTAGATAAACGACTCTCTCGGATAATTTCGAGAAAATGTCTCCCAACCTTATTACTTTCTTTGGGAATGTATGAACATTTCCAAGATTTGAAAGAAGTAAAATAAATTTTGATGTCTTTGATGATGTTTAGTAATCTCCTGGGCCAATAGAGTCAAGTGATGTTATTAATCGTATCTACACGCTTTGCATCCAACCGAAAGTGCACGTTTCTTTCTAACTTCAAACTTTGCCCAATTAATCGCTTTCCCACAATCCTACACATTCAGCATGCTCCGCATCCCGTAAGCCTTCTAGATAGATGCACCTTGCTGCTTGCTGTGTACCTGCACAGTTACGAATGATTAGCCCAATCCCTCCATTAGAGTCTTTATAAGAACCATCACAGTTAAGAAAAAGAGTATCAGAGGAAGGAGGGTTCCAATGAATATTAGAACGACTGATTTTGTTGTTAGAATGCAATAAAGGAAATTTCAAGATTGCATGATGCTCGATGTAGCTTCTACATCTCTTAATTGTTTTATCCGGCAGAGACCGATATTCTTAAAACCTTATCGCATCTATCCGACTCGCAGACACCAACCGATGATAGCCTGGGCCGCAAATATCTTTTCTGCACTTTCGATCAAGATCGTCAAACCAACCGCAAAACCCAAACATGCTAAAGTGAACCATTAGAAGACCATTCTAGAATAGTAAAACCAAACTATTCTAGCTATATTGCGCCTATCAACACATGAGAAGGAGTTTCTTGAACCTCGTTCACAAAAAGGACATTCATCCGAAATTCCAGTAACTGGCGCATCTTAAGACATCCCTTGTAGACAATGAGTTAGAGATTGCCTTCCATAAGAAATGTCTTATTCTATGAAGGACATGTAGCTTCCATAGAGTAGAATAAATTTTCCTCATTCTTGGATCCACAGAGGTCAGATTATTTTGTTCTTCATACATCCGACGAGAATAAGATTTTACTTCGAGAAATTTCCATTTTTTCAAACATCCAAACAAACATGTCATCTTGATTGGTATGGATAGAGATGCTAAGTATATGGTCGATTGTAAGTTGCCCAAACAAATTGCCTTAGAGTATTAATGTTCCATGTATTAGATTCATGGGAGAAGAGTTGATGAACATATTTAAAATCTTGATGAATAAAGCAGCCCGTAATGGAGCAGTGGAGCCGCCATATCAAGGATCCATTTATGTTTCCAAATAAGAATAGATTTACCATCTCCTAAACTCCAACAAATGTGCTTTTAAGACAAAATCAATCCTGAGCTCATACCTCCATGACCAAGTAGAGTTAGACTTTCTTCAAATGAAATAAATCATTATTAGAAAATATTTCGCCCGTAAGGATTCAACCATCATAGATTTAGAGTCGAAGATAGTTTCCAAGTCGCTTTTGCCAAAAGTGCTTTGTTGAAAATTTTCATATCTCAAAACCTGCACTTCTTCCTCTTAGCTTTTTTGAGTTGTTTTCCATTTGATCACATGGTTACCTTTGGAAGATTTCTTATTTCTCCGTAATGATTGTCGAATGTAACTCATTTTTTTAATAGTAATATTAGGGAGCTTGAAGCTCGGCCATATGATGAATAAGAATAAGATTTGAGACATTTTGATCATAACCGAACGAGCCGCTTCGACATATTACTTCCACTCCATTTTGAAAACTTGAAATCCATTTTATCCACAAGAGTTGAGAAAGGTATTCGCTTGCTTCCGCCAATAAAAAGGGAAGACCAAGATACTTCTCTTCTTTAATATTTTGATGTCTTACCCGCATTATCCCACCGATAGTTTGGCACATGCTTGGTTCCATGTTGGAGCTAAAATAAATAGCCGATTTACTAAAATTGATCAACTGCCCCGAGAAAGAACCAATTCTTCAATGACTTGTTATAATTTATGGACTTGAGAATGATTTGCTTGCAAAACAAAGCAGACAATCATATGCGAATAGAGGTGATTTATTTTAGAGCCGAGCGAGATATCTTCATACCGTTAGCTGGACTCGCCTTCTCACAATAAGCTAGATATCTTGAGAAGGATTCCATTGCCAAGATGAACAAGTAAGGTGATAAGGGATCACCTTGACGAATACTCCCTATAAGGTTTGAAAGCCATAAAGTGGGAGAGCCATTGAGCATAACTTTATCTCCATTGTTGAAATACATTGCGATATGAGATGACAAAATTTATATGAGAAACCAAAATTACTTAGAATGTTTAAAAAGAAGCCCCATTCAAGTCTATCAAATCCTTACTCATATCCATTTTAAGTGCAAGATGACCACTATTTCCTTCTTTCCTCTTTCATTGCTTGAACTATCTCTTATACTGCAAATATTCTCTCAAATAAATCTACTGAACATAAGCAGATCGCATTGAGATATAATATTGAGATATGTTTTTCATCCTCAAAGCAATAATCTTTGAGATAATTTTATAGATCAGATTGCATAAATCAATTGGTCTAAAGTCTTCAAGTTTTTGAGGTGTTTGTATCTTTGAAATCAAAGAAACTCTAGTTCTATTAAGTTTTTAAGAAAACCCGAATGGAAAAAAAGACTTGATCATCGAAAAAACATCTTCCTTTACCTGGCCTCGCCATTGTGATTGGTAAAAAAGGCCGAAACTGCCCGGTCTTGGTGATGTCCAAGGTTCCATGGAGAATAAAGCTTGGGTGAATTTCTTTCGCCTGGAATTGCTTCCACCTTGATTATCTTCTCTGGTTGATGCATTGTGGTATGTGTGAAGAAAGTTCCACCTATCCTGTGAGAGGAAGTAGTCATAAGTACTTGGAAGTGATTCTGTTGATTAGCTTGACCGTGCTCTATCAAGACACCATGATCCATCCGAGCTAAAAGAGCATCAATTCTTCATATTTACATCTTCTCCTATTAGCTCTAATATGAAAATACTTGGAGTTCAGATTCATGTCTTTGTAAAAATGATCCCTTTCCTTTGTCTATTTGAACTTGCATAATATCATTCTTAACTCCCGTATCTTTTCTCTAGATTTATAATCAGAAAGCAGATTAGAACCGTAAATATCTGCGGGCTTGCGATTGATAACTCGATCAAGATGAGAAATCTTGTTATCGATGTTTCCAAAAGTGCTTTTTACTCCAAATAGAAATAATATGTCTAGTGTTAGACAATTTGTTAGTCGAATAAAAGCATGAGAGCCATAATAATTAGATAACCAAGCAGCTTTTATTTCCTCACTACAACTATCATGTTGGAGCCAATGTTCAAAATTTCCAAGATCTACCTGAAGTTATATGAAGTTTGATAATTCAAGTAAAATGGGAGAATGATCGTAACCATTTTGGGCAAGGTGACTAAGACTAGAGTCGTGGTAAACTAAGGACCATTCACTATTGGTCAAAGCTCTATCTGGGTCTAGATTTGTTTTTTCCCGCTCCATGTTTATTATCGGGTCCAGTAAAAGGGTTACCACAAAACCCATATTTGACATATCTCCAGTCCTTAATAAGGTTAAGAACTTCACTAGGATTGACTTGAGAAGAGATTGCACTTTCTAATGCAGGGACTCGAAGTGATGTTGAGATCACCTAAAACAACCAAGGGATAGTAACTCGATTTACTAAGGTCATGAATATAAGACCATTGCTCGCCTTTGTTCAGTTTTGTAGGGAATACCATATGAACACATGAAAGGAACCATTCCCCTTTGCTAGATCATTAGTTTTGTAGGGATTCCATGGCTTATATTGCATCTAGGTGTGCATATAATCCGAATCCGCGATTTCATCCGCAACCGCTGGACCGTTGTCACCGACACAAATATAATTACACTTTCTTACTACTCAAAATATAAATATAGCAAGGGCAGGAAAGGATCGATCCCATAGAGAGGTCTAGGTTGTCAAATTGTTTCTTGCCTCCCCTATAAATAACACCCCAGAGTTTTGTGATTATAATAAACTAAATAAAACAAATAAAGAAAAGTAAACAAATAAAATCAAGGATAAGAAAGTATTGGTCATGGATTTCGTTTTCATTCACAAACATGTTTTCAACACAATAACTAGAATTGATATTTTAATCTCAACTTTTATCAAAGACCCTAATACCTCGATCGCAAGTATATCCCGCAAATCTCTCATATCATCAACAAACACATTAAAAGATGCGAATATGAATTCTACCTAAAGGAACAACTTAACGGTAAAAACACTAATCAAGTTTAATTCCCAGGGGACAAGTAAGTTCTATGAAATTAGGCTAATCAAAGCAATCAACGTGGAAAGCGCACTAACCGATGCTAACAAAGGTTATGATTCACATATGATCATAAGAATATATCACTACAAACTATAATCATATTATGCTACTTGTATTCAAGGAATATCACTTTTACGTATAATAAAACCCTAAACTAGCAATAAATGTGATTAAGTTCTACCAATTTGCAACTTGACAAAATAATCAATCAATCATAAAACAATATTTTTAGAGAATTAAACGATAAATATGAGACAAAAACTAATATATTGAATCAAAGAATCATGCTTTGTGAAATCCAACTATTCCATAACCAATAATAAACTTAGGGTACTCATATTCAAGGAGTTCATAACAAGAAGAAAAGAAACTCTATCATGTTGTAAAACCCTAGAACAAAGTAGAGAAGAGATAAAAAAATAATAAAAGTCTTTCTTTATAGCTCCACCTTCCAAAATTAGGTTTTGTCTTCAAAGTCCATTAGTTAGAAGTCCACCAAGCCCACAAGTTAGAATTCCTGCCATACTTCAACTTCTTTCCTCCACCTACAACTTCCACAGTGTACTCATCATTTCCTGTTGCTCACAAATTTACCGCGATTAACAACAATCTTCTATGACTTTAGCTTTTGACTTCATTCTTTGAACGACCGGAACACTACCAAGTCCATGGCAAGACTAAGAACTTAAGTCACTGGCCCACTCGCACATAACTTCCCGCAACGGGCCCAATCGCATCTCGCACATCTTTAGCTACCATTTGCACCATCGTCAAGATAACGCCACGATCTTCCCTCGTAAACCAGCGCATGCCTTCACCTCCGCAATGTAACATTTATTTACCGATTTCTTATACAATCCATAAAGAAGACCTCGCTCAAATGTAACCATTCTCTTCTTTTCTTAAGAAAGAATATGCACTCGTAAATCCGCATCCAACAGTACCCACTCCAATTCCATTTGTTCTCGAACTCAACACCAATACTAGCTCAAATCTACAATGTGTGTGTTTCGCCTTGTTCTCGCAGAAAGATCAAGCGCCTTGTTCTCATAATTGCCACCACCGCTATCCACAACTACCGCCACTGGCAGCCTTCATAGTACCATTGCTCAAGCCACCTCAAATCGCAACTCTAGCCCGCACTTGCAATCAACACATTAGCAGCCTACTCACCATAAACACTCCACCCGCAAGAATCGTCACCGATTTTCTCGTAGCCCACCGAAGAAAACCCATTCGCACCAGCCTCACTCACTCGTGACCAAGTCACCAATTGCAGCTCAAGAAAAACCCATTACTCCATTTATGATTCCAATTTCTTCTTTTCAACCACCAACAGCATCAATCAATTCTATCGCCACTTTCCGCAGCCTCTCGTTCACCTCGCATTCCAATTACCCATTAGTGCACATCACAAACTGCCACAGCCTACACAACCACCCTTCCACTCTCCGCCATTGCAAACAATGCGACTGCACAAAATCGATCACTTCCATTCATTGCACTTGCGCTTCCTTTGGCCACAGTTGAACCACCCGAGCTATCACAAATTCCGCATCCAAATAACTTTCCACTGCACTGTATCCATCTTCCCCGCAATGCCATTCCATGAACCCACAACAACAAACCCCAAGTATAATCGCGGCCGTAACCCCGCAAAGACAAACCCAGCCTACCATTCCTTCTCCGCAACCCCGCAACATCAAGACTCATATCAGCACCTGTACCTTTGTCCCGCATTTGTAGCCGTGACGTCTCTCACCACAGCTTTCTCCATCAAGCTCATTGCTATCTCATTTCACAACAGACCACCCGCATCTCCATTAGCAATCTCGATCACCAGACCATCTCAGATAATACCATTAGCAACCTCATCATCACCAGACTATCTTCAGATACTACCGCCATGACACAAGAACCACAACATGACTCAAATATCATTTCTTCCCGTCTCCAATTAGTTTTGAAACCCACTAGATGTTCATCGACTAAAACACACACCCCGCAACTCGAGCAACAAAACTACATGCATCACTATTGATTAACCCAAATAACATTTCCTAGCCGAGTCCTGTCACCTCAAAGAACCGTAACCAATCCACCACCAACTCACAGTCTTCTCCACCGCTTTCATGAATACAAACCCATCATTATTCTCGATCTCGCATTCATTTCTCGAGCAACACAAATATCCTCTTCCTTCGTCCTGGGATCTCGAATTCCATTTCCAGCATCAACAAAGACCACCACCTTCTCAAATAACCAAACACAACCCGATATTCTTCCTGAGCTACTTTAACCCATCTCTCTTTCTATTTCATCTATAGCAGATAAAACCCATTTCGATCGATAGAAGCAATTACCAATTTCAACTTCAATTTCTCGATTCAACAATTCACGCACTTCAATCGGCAACACCACCAACCGATTCTGTGTCTTCTTCATGAGCTCGTCAAGCTATGTTTCGATCTCTGTCTGCAGCAATCGATCCCGTCTTAGCTTCGAATCGGCAACTCGATCCACCAACAACATCGCCTCTCTTTCTCAATTTCGAATGGGAAGAATGAAATGAAGAATGAAAGAGACAAGTTCTCTCGGACATAGGGTTAGGTTGTGAAGTGGGTCTCGGATCCGAATCTGGGCCATGGATAGGACCGACCCAATTAGGTGTTATCCAGCATAACCATCCTCTCGGATAAGGGCTACCCGGTGTTAGTAACACTCCACTCGCCGAGTGATAAGGGGTACCCGAATGAGAGCCCCTTAACCACCTCTCGAACTCCAAATAGTCTTCGCCCTTGATGAAATGACAAGTTTGCCCTTTTTGTTCAATTTTGGTGATTTCTTCTTCTTTCCTCCGTGCGACTCCGAGTACCTAATAACTCAAAAACACACGTAAAATACATAATTTACAAGAAAATAGCAAAGAAAGCATAAACTACTAGATAGTAAATACGGTGTATTCTACACCTATCAACCGTCCGCAAAATTGCAGGTGAAAACCAATCCGCAAGAGTCTATGGTCCTGGTCACGGTGAATTCTTAAATCCGCAAGGTTTAGCGGTTTAGTTGTGGTTGGTTTTGTAAATCCGCGGATTTATCCGCACCGCAGGGTAATAAAAGAAATTAATAGAAATAGTAATAGCTAGTCTAAGCTCGAGCACTCGATGTATTTTTAACGAGAGCTCTGATGACTAACGTGATAACGAAAGACTTAAAAACTGTACCTGAGCTTATGCTTTTCTTTGTTAGCAGGGTCTTTACTCCTTCGGGTGTGAGGGGACTTAATGACAGCACACACCCAATTACTAAGGTTCACTACTAAGAACTCAATCATGTCTCTCCCACCTTCCACACCATTGCTATCATTAACAAATTAGCACGTTATGATGTACTTCGGTAGTTGCGGTTCCTGGAAACCAAGACATTTAGTAAATGGATGTGTCATCGTCATTCCAAGGACCTTGAGATTATTAGTCAAGCCACAGAGCATCTTGGTAAATGGGTTTCACAACTTGCAATATGATAAATGTATAACGACGTTGAAGAACGAACTGTGCTTATGCAGAGCCAAAGTAAGGGTTAGAAGAAAGCTGAAAAATTCTAAACAAAAGCAGGAAGAAAGAAGGCAAGGGACCATTTTGACTATATCCGCGGTGATTGGGCCTGGCCACGGTTGAATTTCTCAAATCCGCAACTTTGATTTGCTTGTTGCGGTGACCCCTAATCCGCAACCGTCCGTCCGTTGCACACCCCTAATTGCATCCACAGCTAGTCTATTAACGTATGGGCCGGAATCTCGCTTGCAAAATAAATGGATGGGCCAGACGAACCGCGAATTGCCGGATGCTTTATGTTAAGGGAATCAAGTGCGTAGTATCTGGGATCGGAACGTAAGTAGCGCAATTGTACCTTCGAATCGGTGTGAGAT
>JAJJWW010009255.1:0-57413 GCA_023531295.1 Papaver armeniacum
AGATGGTGACAAGCTGTTAACGACAGCATGAAAGAATTAGAAAGAAACATCGACCTTTTATAAATAGGATTTGGAGATCCTTGCCTCACGGTAGTTTTGCAAATCGGGAGGCGGAAGGCACAATTGAAGTGGGCCGGGTGCAGCAGGCGGCGTTGGGAAGTTAGCGTGAGTTGAGGCCCAGGTGTGCTAGGCCCCAGTGGGGCCAGAAGGCGAAGAGTGTAAGAAAGCCGTTCGTGCAGCGACTTAGGCGGCATTGGGAGGTCGGCGCAATGGTGAGGCCAGTCCAATCTTCGAAATCATGCACGGGCGTGGCTTAGGGCGCATTGGGAAGTCGCGATTGGGTGGGAAGTAGGTCAATCTTGACATGCTTACGGGGCGGCTTGGCGTGGCGTGCTCTTGGTGGCCCAGGTGTAACTTTCATTTAGTGAGACCACGATAACAAGGAGGAGTTTCTTAGGTCATGAAAGTTTCCTTATCTTGCTTTCCAGTGGCCTCAATTAGGGCATTATTGCTGCACAAAATCTACGACATTATATCTCTCATTGCTTCCTTTCCCTTTCTAAGAGTTAGCATTCATATCGAAAAATGACAGCATTGTCTCCTCGTTTAGAAAAGGTTCTTCTTGTTGATTCCCCTTTTTACTTTTAGCACGCCCGGTCGTTTTCTTCTTCTCCCCCTTTTTTTGTATCGTGTAGACGCATGATGGAGATTTGATCATCTTTTCCATTTCTTACGGTATATGATAGGATCTTGAGGCAGCGTGCCTTTAACCTTTTTTAGGAAAGGACTTGAGATCGGGCGGAGATCGAGTCTTCTCTTGAGGAGGTATCGGTGGGGGTAAGTCTTTGTTCCATGACTATTAGAAATTATGAGGACCTCCCTCCCTTATCACGAAGAAGCGAGTGCATGTCGGACCCCTTACCAAGTTGAGTGGGCCCAGAGAAACGCCATGAATTACCGATTTTGGTAAGATGAATCAACGGTCTTGAAGCGTCAATAGAACTTTCGAAAAGAAGCGTATGATAGGAGCGAGACAACCTTTGAAGTTGATGCCGAGAGTGTGTGGCGGTAATACGGAGGCGTATGGTAGCGTATCTTGGAATAGTTGTCGGGGAGGAGTTGCTGCTGCTGCTATGTTTTTGCCTTGGGATGGGATATTAGGTTGCCATTTTGCTAAACTATTTGGAAGTGGAACCTTTGTTGCGGAAAGATTCTTTAGAAATGCTTGAAAACTGACTTTTCCGAAGAGACTTACTATTTCCGTCCTTGAGGCTAGTTCCTCATTTTGTTTTAATTGCATTGTTTGGATTTCCTTGATGTTTTCCCTTCTCTTTTTTTTTTTTTTTTTGTAAACCGTCTTATGTTATGATTGATCGACCTTTTACTTCATATATATATATTTTTTTAGAAAGGGGGTTGTATTGTGATGGCTCTGCAGTGGTTTACGGAGTTATTACGTGTATTTCTACGGGATATCGGAAAGTTTCGCTCGGGAAGAGATATATTTATTTTATATTTTTTTTGTGGTAGATCTCCGGAAAAATACAAGCGGGTGCCTTATTCATCACGGGAAGTCGGCTAATACAGGAATGATTCAAAGGAAGTCTTTGAAAGGGGAGTGATTGGGAAATCTGACATTTTAGGGATTGGATTCCTTCGAGGCCATCAGCGAGTGAGACTATCACGCCTTCGGGTGTCGGAGGTACCGATGAGGCTTACGATATCTCCCAAGGAGTGTCAGCTTGACAGTGCAAGCTCGCCTTACACCTTCCTCGGGCCAAATCCATCTTTCTGTCATCCTCCTGGCTTAGGCAGGCTTTCCTTAATCTTCATACTCCGACTGGTGAAAGCGGGTTCGAGACGTCGTGTAGTCCCATTTTGGGCCTTAAAGCCCCGTTGGTTCACACCACGCCGGAAGCTTCAGGCTTACTCGCACAGAAGATGTTCGAATGGTCCGGCTCCCGATTCCACGTTTTTTTAGCGGCGAGTTAAATGCAGGTTGTTGTGCAGGAGTCCCCATGTAGCGGAGATGGGAAGAAGGTCGGATTGCAGAAAGGTTGCTCGGTCGGACTTCCCTTCATTTTAGGAAATCATGGGCTCGCGCAATGGCAGGTCCTCTTCGGGCGGCAGGTTCCTTGATAAGCTGCTAAGTTGATGCCGATAACCCGTGGCGGCTCTTCCAGGAAGTCCCTTGCCAGGCGGGGATGTCAAAGCGGGAGGTGTCACCGCCCGATTTCCGCCTTGTTGTCGAGTACACCATAGAGATCCCAAATCGTGTCATGATCTAGTTCTTTTTGTGCGATGTGAACTTGCTGTGCGTTATAGCGTCTCTCACACATCACGATCTACTAGGTTGGTGTAGCCATCGCGCGTTCCAGGCCTCTCCTCTCTGGCTCTGTCACGGAGCCAGGAAATAGGTAGCGTCTTGCTTTATAAATCACTTTGCCTTTGAGTATCTTGAGATGTGATGTTGTAGTGGGAGGTCGTGCGATGGGCGATAAATCAAGTTAGGTGCCTCTTAGAAAGCGGGGAGCGTAGTCGGCCAGTCCCAGGTTCTCACATCCTTGTTTAGGAATCTCGGGCCTTGGCGTGGATTCCGAGAGGAAAAGGCGTTTGCGGATACAACACGATTGAGAGCTGCAAAAAATATCGCTTGAACCTTGGAGATAAATTTCATATATATCGCATCATGGATTACGCGATCTAAGTGCAGAGTCCAGGAAGGAGCGCGGTTCTTGTTGGGGTAGGTCTCGATGCGCTCTGTCTCCCTAAGTGGAGTTCTCCACCCACTTCTATCCTTTCCTTGAAAATGTGCTTTGTCTGGTTGCAGTCGCTGAAGTCGGGTGAGTGAAGCGAACTTTGTAGTAATGGCGTGTTAGGATTTGCGTCTCGGCGCTCGGTTTAGTGGACGTACGGCGGTGGCGGTACGTGACATCGTGCCCAGACCCGGGCTTACAGGAGTCAATCACTCCTCGATGGGGAATAGATCAGAGACATTTCCTTCAGTCCCGATGCACAAGATTTTTATTGGCGATCTTAGTTGCGAGAGCTCCGTTATACGCCCTTCACGTTTGGTAGTGGCTCGTAGATTCCCGGCTTTCCCCTTTTTCCCTCTACTCATTCACCTATATTCCACGGAGGATGGCCAGCATTCGTTGTTTGCTAACAGGCGCCTACTCCGCGAGTTTCGCGTCGTCTTGATTCGGTTGGCCTAGTCGCACCCGGTGTCTGGTCTGCACGACATTGCTTCACGAGATCTCTGGCAGCCTCATGATTCGGAGAATGTTTACGTCGAGTTTTCTAGCCTTGTTGTGATGAATCGAGACCATACCACCATTGATGTCTTTTAGCGTTTGCAATTTATTTCCCAACAAGTCACGTTGCGGTGCAGTAAGCGTTAGTGCTTGAACCACAGACCTTTTAGCGAAATCATTGGATAGCCGTTATCGACAATTTCATTCTCAAGGAGTGAAAGGTAGCATTTGAGGCGAGAAATACTTCTGTAAAGCTAACTTGGTGACCATGCTACTCGATTTAGGAATGTTATTCGGTGGGATCTTTGTTATGCACCGTATACGCCCTTAGGTAGAAGTGATTTTTAGAAAATTCCCTTAAGCGAAGAAACGTAGTTATATTCACTTATTTCGCGAGGATTCAGGAAACGAGAAACATGTTCGTGCATTCCGGTCACCATCATACATGAGTAAATTGAGGGAAGTGCCCCTTGGGAGGAAGTTCTGTTATTTCGGGCCAGGTAAGGGTTGGTGATGATGTACATGACTCGTCGCTGCCAGTTCGGTCACGTAAGGTTATTCCAAATCCTCTCTGTTGTGAGGAATTTGGTGGTTGATTTCTCTCAGCGGGACTCTAGTGCGGGTTTCTTCATCCCAGTGGGCGTGCCTGCCGAGGTGCAGTCGGGAGTTATTGGAGATGTTTCTAGGCGTCTGCAGAGGTCGACTCAGGAGTAGTCGCTACCCATGGGGTTTTTGAAGGTAGGCACCTCCTTTTGTGGCAGAAACCATATGCATGGGGGCTCTGGCGGGCGTCTCCTGTCGTTCCATCAAATCGGCTGATAGTAGCGTGAGGCGGCTTCCTCTAGTCCTCACGGTCTCTAATCCGTCGGCGGGAAGTGGTGGAGCCTTAGTTATCGGAGCGCCATGCTGGAAACATTGGTCGCGGTGGCGGCCCTAGCCCTGGTAATTTGGGGCGTGACACAGAAGTGATATTCTGCGTTCTTGTGAGTTAGAGGGTTGTGCGGAGGCGCTGGGAGCGCCCGGCTCTAGCCACAGCGTCGGCAGTGTTACACACTTGAAGGAGTGCATTCGTGTGCTGTTATCGATTGGTAGAAGTAACAATGTTATAGAAGCGCTGACGCCAGGAATGCGTCTGCGTTGATGTTCTCTGCCCAATTTATTCCGAGATACGGAGTTTCACCATGTTGGGATTTGGCGGTCGGGAAAGCGAAGTAGGGAGTTGGGTTGATATTGTAGCGATAGATCAATCACTCCACTGTGATACGCCAATTGTTTATAGGTGAAAATCGTTCTGTGATTTAGAAGTGAATTTGGTGAGTGGTAAGAAAGTGATTCAAACCACTAAACAAATGTGCTGCACGTAGGCACTTTATAGGTTCGAGGGTCAGATCTGTGCAAGTCTGGCCTAAACCCAAGAGAATGGCCGTTTCCGGACTTGCTTCGGTCACGAGGCAGTGGAGAGGAGAAGGGTTGATTTGGGAGGCCGAGAGCAAAGAGAAAGGTGTGAGACCAGGGAATGGATTGCAGGAGTAGTATCTCGAGGCTTGTATGAGAGTAAGCAGGTGGCTTAGAAACACGAGATGGGGACAGCTTTTGAGAGAGCTTGCAAAGTTGCCTTTACGAGGTGTAAGTGTAAGTATTTTCTCTGGCCAAGGACTTGTTATGCAGTGAAATAGAGTAAGACCCTATTTATACAATCGAGTTAAACGTACCTGGCCTCATGAAGGGAAGAGAGTAAAGGGTGAGAATAATGGGAGGAAGAGCACTTTATAGATTCGAGAGATCAACCAGTACAAGTCCAAGCCTAAACCAAGAAATGGCCAGTTTCAGGACACCTGCTTCGGTCTCACAAAGTGGAGGAGAAGGATTGATTTGGGAGGGAAGCAAAGAAAGGTGTTGAGGAGAGTAGATCTCGACTTGTATCGGAAAGTGAAAGCTTAGGAAGCTTGGAAGAGATGAAAGCTTTTTGGGGATAGCTTTGCAAAAGGTGCCTTTCGAAAGTGTAAGTGTGGTATATTTCTCCCGACTCGAGACTTGTTGTTCCCCTGGGAAATAGGTAAGACCTATTTATACAAGTCGAGATTGAAATGTACTGGCCTCATGAAGGAAGAGAGAGTAAAGGGTAAAATAATGGGAGGAGGGTGGTAAATTCATGTTTTTAATGGTGAAAACGTTTTTCACCATTATTTCCTCTTTTATTTGACCGCTTTATTCCTTTTCACGCTTTAATGTGACCGTAGGCACGCCGCATCTCTGTATTTGTAAACGAAAACCCTAAGAAGCATTATTGCCTTTGTGCTGATAATCTCGAGTGTTGGTTGTATCTTTGAGGCTGCCGCTAGTGGCGCGTGTGGCATGTGCCAATGGCATGTGCTAATGGCATGCGCTTTAATGATGGTAGGTCGCACTCGGTTTGCAAGTTAAATTTGCAGCGTGTGTGTGTTCGCATGCCCGATAATGCCCTTGGTGGTAGGTTACCCGGTTTGCAAGTTAGGTTACCAAGCGTGTGTGTTTGGCATGTGCCACGATGGCATGGCGGAATGCCTTGTGGTAGTCGATCAGTTTTTAGTTACCGGGGCCGGGCAGCGTGTGTCGTTGTGCCAATGCGGAATGCCTTGGTGGTAGATCGCGACGGTTTGCAAGTTAGGGTTACAGTGTGTTTGGCATGTGCCAATGGCATGTGCGGCCATGTTGACCTAGTTGCAAGTCTTAGCCAGGCGGTTTTGCAGTTAGCCTGCTGAATATGTGCGACACGTTGGCATGTGCCAATGGCACGTAGGATGTTGCCTTATTAGTAAGTCTTGCAGCCTAGGGTTTCGGGCGCGGGCCAGCGTTAGGCTGGAAGTATGGCGTGTGTGTTGGCATGTGCCAATGGCTCGTCGGGCCATGTTGAAACCTATTGCAAGTTTCAAGCTGTTATTATATTTGGCGTGGGCCAAAGGTATAGCGCTTTGAAATATGGCTTGCGGACATCGTGTTGGCATGTGCCGATGGCACATCTTTGACCATGTTGACCTAGTTGCAAATCTTGCAAATCTAGGGCATTATGTTTCATGGGCCAAAGGCATAGAGGCTTTTGGAAGTATGGCTTCGCGACACGTGCTGGCATGTGCCAATGGCACGTGCGCCATGTTGACTAGGTGCAAGTCTTGCAGCCTAGGGCGCTAATGTTTAGCGTGGGCCAAAGGCATAGCGGCTTGGAAATATGGCTTGCGGCACGTGCTGGCATGTGCCAATGGCACGCGGCGGCTATGTTGACCTGGGGGCAAGTCTTGCAAACCTAGGGCGCTAATGGTAGGCGTGGGCCAAGGCATAGCGTCTTTAGAAATATGGCTTGCAAGACGTGTTGGCATGTGCGCCATGTTGACCCTAGTTGCAAGTCTTGCAAACCTAGGGCTTAATGTTGGCGTGGGCCAAAGGCATAGCGGCTTGGAAATATGGTCATGGGCACGTGTTGGCACGTTCCAATGGCACGCGGCGACCATGTCACCTAGTTGCAAGTCTTAACCTAGGGCGCTAATGTTGGCGTGGGCCAAAGACATACGGCTTAGGAAACATGGCTTGCGGCACGTGTTGGCATGTGCCAATGGCACGCGGCCATGTTGACCTGGTTGCAAGTCTTGACCCAGGCGCTTACGTTTGGCGTGTGCCAAAGGCATACGGCTTTTGAGATTTGGCATTGTTGCCATGGTGCGCGGGGTGCGGCTTGGTTTGGCATTGCTGCCATGGTCTGCGAAGAGTATGCGGCTTGGTTTGGCATTGTTGCCATGGTGCTTGCGATATCTGCGCTTGGTTTGGCATTGTGGTCTTGTGATCTGGCTTAGTTTGCTTGTGTTGCCATGGTGCGCGATTTTGGTTTGGCATCATGGTCGCGAGTCTCACGGCTTAGTTTAGCATTATTTCCAAAGATGCTTTGGCTTTAACATTGTTGCCATGAGTGCAGCGATATCTTGCAGTTTGGCATTGTTGCCATGGCGCTGAGGTGCGGCTTGGTTTTGGCATTGCCAGTGCCATCGGCTTGGTTTGCATTGTTGCCAGCTTTGGCTTGGTTTGGCATTGTTGCCATGGTGCCGTGAAGTGCGGCTTGGTTTGGCATTGTCGCGGATTGATTTAGCATTATTTATGCATGGTCTTGTGATGCTCGGCTTGGTTTGGCATTGTTGCCATGGTGCGCATATCGCTTGGTTTGGCGTTGTTGCACATGGTCGCGAGGGTGCGACTTGGATTTTGGAATTAGGTCCGTGGTTGAAAAACCTAATCTAGTATTTTGAAAAATAATTTTATTAATTATTTACACCGAGTTAAATGCTCTTAGTTAATGTGCGGGTAACACTAGGTCATGGGGTTTTACGATTTTACCCTTGTCTAAAAACCACCATCAACACTTATGAACTCACACAAGACAATTGAAGTAAAAGCAGTTTTGATTCCATTCAGAATCAAGTTCATGAACTTTATAGCCACGGTTTGCAAAAGCATCTCCTTAGTTTATATAAACATGAGTTCAAGAACAAACCTGGTCTTAGATATAACCTACTTCTCAAGTTCAAGTGACCTGGTTTTAGCGGACTTAATCTCTGCTAGAAAGAAAGTACACAAACCTCCAGAGAAGAAATTCTCGGTGAGAACTTCACTTGGGGTTCGCGGACTTGGCTTGCGCCACTTCCATTTCTCTTGATCATAAAAGTTCACAAACTTTGAATTAAAGGAATAAGGACTTATACATATATGTTTCACAACATGTATATCCTGCAATGGTTATGTAATCTAAATTCTCATTCCAATCATTTGAAACATTCTCAGAGAACGTTATCAGTAGTTATTCACGTAACCATTTTAATCAGAGCAATTTCCAAAGTGATTGAAACATATCATGACTTTCGTCACTAGGTAAAGATGAATTGATGAGCGAAATGGCACAACAAATATTTGAGAAATAGATAGGCCGTGCTAAACTCGGCTCAAAATAGCAAATGTGTATAATGAAAGTCTATACGTCTAAATGACTTTTGTCTCAAGAGTAGGAGATAGAGTAAATAGACTTTGGGTGACAGATAAGTTCAAGTCTCCACATACCTTTTTTTAGTCGATGAGCCACCGGTTCCTCGAGTAGTCCTTCATCTTGTATGATGATTGCCATGGGAGTTCTTGAGATCAACCACACTTTTCTATCCTAGTCCGATACCTTTAGATACATAGGCTAGAAATCAAGACTTATAGTTTTGATCACTAACATTGACAAACATGCTTGAGATAGCAATACATGCGAGTTCGACCGAGCAATGCTCTAACAGCAAGATAACAATAGTTTTTCTTAACCGGAAACAATTGAATCACACACACATCCATAAACACATAATGGAATAAAACATCAATTGTACCGAAATTTTGTTAAGAAAAAGCAATAAATATATGAGATAAAATCAGGCTTTTCTTAAACAGGAAAACGATTAACTAACAAACTCGTTACCTCAAATTTCGCACCAAACACAAATTGTTAGATCTTTTTGGGTTTTTTTCCATACCAATTGAAAGACAAAGGGTACCAAATATACCTCAATCTAAAACTTTTCCACCTATAAGTCCTTTCTCAGAAAGTAATTGTCTATGTGATGAGACAATACAAAATCGGTTCACTTCGTGTGATCTTCATGGATACGAGATGAGACAATATAAATAACGGGAAGTATGTTTACTTGATAAAAGGTTCGGAGTTAACCAAAAACAATAGATTAGTTATCCATTAAATAGGAATTAACATTTGTGTATTTTACTTCAATTATAATAAAAATAATTATAATTATGGAAATAGAAAAGTAAAGACATAAAGCAGATTTTGTTAACGAGGAAACCGCAAATGCAGAAAACCGGGACCTTGTCCAATTGAATACTTTCTGTGATTAGCCGCTATACAAAATCAAACCAACTTAATTTGTATAGCTTGAGACCAGCAACCAAACCTATAGTTCACCTAGTTAATCTTGTATTCCCACGCCTCCAACTTATGAATAAGTCACACTTGGAACAGTTCCTTTGGTTGTTTCCAATAGCATAGGGAACAACAAAATGGTTTGGCAGAAACTATTTTCAAGCAAGTGATGTGAGTTCGGTAAAGGCTCCTCTATTTATCTCAATAAACTCTTCACAAGGTTCTTAGATCTATCTTATGATCAACTACTGAAGTAATTGTTAAGATTTTGCAATCAATACTTTTTAATCACAAAGAATTATATATATGCCTGATCTTCACAACTAATCAAATCTAATCTACCACAAGGATAAACCGAATTTTTAGTTGGATCTCTATCTAAACAAGTATTGTGCATACAAAGATTATGAATCCAAAATCAGAAATATTCAATATCTTCTTTTTCTTCAAATCTTCTTAGATCTTCAATAAACACCTTTACGCAATCAACTTGAATCTCTTGTGATCAATCATGTACAGTAATGAGTGCATTTAACAATCGATTATCATGCAAGCGTCTTTAGAACTACAAACAATTTTAAATATCCCCGTCGAAACTTCCGATCTAGTTTGAGTGAATCTTATATCAGAAGAGAAGATTCTCAAACATAAACAAACTAGGTGCAATCAAAGTTAAACCACCGTTAGTCAATCAAATCAATCGAAAACAAAAGATAAACTGCAATTATCTAGTTTCCCAACAACGGTACTAATAAAGCTTCTCAATCCCAAAGAAGACTTTAAACTGAAAATAAGAGATTTCGCCTAAATAGGTTACTCTCCTCTCCAAATAAAGTGGATTCACCAAAGTTAAAACACAACTGAGGTAGTTCTTGTTGTACGAAGGATTAGTTTTTCTTGAAATGCAAACTTTCATATTTTATAGACCAAAGGAAGTTTGGACACCAAGGAATTTCCAAAACCAAAATATTCTCAAGATATGCAATATATTCCAAATTCGATTTCCATAATTCTGAAATGCTTTGTCAAATAATGATGAAAATGTCTTGGAAAATCTCAAATTAGTAAAATGCACATTCTTAATTTTTATTTTCCTAAAATAAAATTAAAAACCTTATATAAAATTCTCAATTTATTTTATTCGATCCGGATTTTCTTCCTTTAGCTATTAAGGAATAACTTTGATCAATTAAAGATTAGCGTTCAGCACATGTTCAAAGTATGTAAACATCCTTACTTTGTAAATCTCTTTCATACTTACAACCTTGAAACCGATTTGCCACACTTCCAAACAAGTTTAGAATTGGTTCATCTGACTTTCAAGAACTATGTGATTGATCAAGAACACTCATTCACGAATCATGGGTTTCACGGTTCTACCAAAACAAGTTTCGGTTCTACCTCCATGTGAGTATTGTGCATAGTCACACTAGCTTTCCAAAAATTCAGTTGACTAGGTACTAGGATCGGTTCCCCACATATATATGGTATCCAACTTGTACTTGCTTCACATGTCCATAGGATCGGTTCCCCTTTGCCCAAAAACGTGTTGCACATGTCCATAGGATCGGTTCTCCTTTCTGCTAAAAACTTGCTGCACCTCATACAAGGATCGATTCCCCTTTGTGATGTGTTGCTCCTCTTACTAGGATCGGTTCCCTTTACCCATAGTCAATCGATCATACCATCTCAGGTGATTACTTAAGATCGGTTTCACTAATAAAAGTCATACCAATACAAAAGTCAGGCCTTTGTGAATAGTTTTACCAAGAACATAAACAAGTCGTGAGCGGTTATACTAATCACACATATTGGTTGGTCACAAGATATGAAATGAATAACAATATCAATAATGCCTGACGATTTGTTTTTCGATTCACAAAATAAGTTCATGAATTTACTTTCTTAAAACAAATGTAAAAAATTGTTTCATAGGATGAAATCTTCACCTTATACCCATACATAATCACAATAGCATTCAAACGATTATGTCGATGTCTTATCTACATAGTTTAATGGTTAAGCAATAAACCTCGTATTGTAATCCTTAATACTATGTCTAACTAGAGTGTCATTCATGCTTCGCAGTTTTGTTTTCAATATGCACTACTGTTGATGGTGGTTTTTAAACAAGGGGTAAAAATGTAAAACCCCATGACCTAGTGTTACCTGCAACACATTAACTAAGAGCATTTAACTTTCAGGTGTAAATAATTAATAGGGGTATTTTTCAAAATGCAGTTAGGTTTTCAACCGTAACCCTAATTCCAAAATCAAGCCGCATACTGCGCACCATGGCAGCAAAGCCAAATCAAGCGCACCTGCGCACCATGGCAATAATGCCAAAAAAGCGCTGCTAGCACCATGGCAACAATGCCAAATCAAAGCGCACCATGCACCATGGCAACCATGCCAAAACCAAACCGCATAATGCGCACCATGGCAACAATGCCAAATCAAGTCAGCACTGCGCACCATGGCAACAATGCCAAATCAAGCCGCATAATGCTTAAGCACATGGCAACAATGCCAAACCAAGCCGCACAATGCGCACCATGGCAACAATGCCAAATCAAGCCGCACCCTAAGCACCATGGCAACCATGCTAAACCAAGCGCATACTCCTGCGCACCATGGCAACAATGCCAAATCAAGCGCACCCGCGCGCCATGGCAACAATGCTAAAACCAAGCCGCATACTGTTTGCGCACCATGGCAACAATGCAAACCAAGCCGCACAATGCGCACCATGGCAACAATGCCAAACCAAGCTTATGCCTTTGGCACCATGGCAATAATGCCAAACCAAGCCTTGCAAGACTTGCACCATGGCAACAATGCCAAACCAAGCCGCACATGCGCACCATGGTCGCAATGCCAAATCTCCAAGCCGCTTATGCATTTTGGCCCACGCCAAACATAGCGCCCTAGGTTTGCAAGACTTGCAACTAGGTCAACATGGCCGACGTGCCATTGGCACATGCCAACACGTCCGCAAGCCATATTCCGGAAGCCGCTATGCCTTTGGCCCACGCCAAACATAGCGCCCTAGGTTAAGACTTGCAACTAGGTCAACACGGCCAAGACGTGCCATTGGCACATGCCAACACGTGCCGTAAGCCATATTTCTAAGCCGCTATGCCTTTGGCCCACGCCAAACATAGCGCCCCTAGGTTTGCAAGACTTGCAACTAGGTCAACATGGCCACACGTGCCATTGGCACATGCCAACACGTCATGACAAGCCCCAGAGCCGCTATGCCTTTGGCCCACGCCAAACATAGCGCCCTAGGTTTGCAAGACTTGTAACCAGGGTCAACATGGCCGCACGTGCCATTGGCACATGCCAACACGTCTTCGCAAGCCATATTTCTAAGCCGTATGCCTTTGGCCCACGCCAAACATAGCGCCCCAAATTGCAAGACGGTAACAGGTCAACATGGCCGCACGTGCCATTGGCACATGCCAACACGTCCGCAAGCCATATTTCAGCCGTATGCCTTTGGCCCACGCCAAACATAGCGCCTAGGTTTGCAAAGACTTGACTAGGTCAACACTGACGCCACGTGCCGCAAGCCATATTTCTAAGCCGCTATGCCTTTGGCCCACGCCAAACATAGCGCCCTAGGTTTGCAAGACTTGCAACTAGGTCTAGGTGAACATGGCCGCACGTGCCATTGGCACATGCCAACACGTGCCGCAAGCCATATTCTAAGCCGCTATGCCTTTGGCCCACGCCAAACATAGCGCCCTAGGTTTACAGAAGACTTGCAACTAGGTCAACACGGCCGATGCCATTGGCACATGCCAACACGTGCCGCAAGCCATATTTCTAAGCCGCTATGCCTTTGGCCCACGCCAAACATAGCGCCCTAGTTTGCAAGACTTGCAACCAGGTCAACATGGCCGCACGTGCCATTGGCACATGCCAACACGTGCCGCAAGCCATATTTCCGAGCCGCTATGCCTTTGGCCCACGCCAAACATAGCGCCCTAGGTTTGCAAGACTTGCAACTAGGTCAACATGGCCGCACGTGCCATTGGCACATGCCAACACGTGCCGCAAGCCATATTTAAGCCGTATGCCTTTGGCCCATGCCAAACATAGCTCCCTAGGTTGCAAGACTTGCAACTAGGTCAACATGGCCGCACGTGCCATTGGCACATGCCAACACGTGCCGCATGACCATATTTCCGCCCATGCCTTTGGCCCACGCCAAACATAGCGCCCAGGTTTGCAGACTTGCAGTCAACATGGTCAACATGGCACATGCCACGTGCCATTGGCACATGCCAACACGTCCTGCATGAGCCATATTTCTAAGCCGCTATGCCTTTGGCCCACGCCAAACATAGCGCCCTAGGTTTGCAAGACTTGCAACTAGGTCAACATGGAACGTGCCATTGGCACATGCCAACACGTGCCGCAAGCCATATTTCTAAGCCGCTATGCCTTTGGCCCACGCCAAAACATAGCGCCCTAGGTTTGCAAGACTTGCAACTAGGTCAACATGCGCACGTGCCACTGGCACATGCCAACACGTGTCGCAAGCCATACTTCCAAGCCGCTATGCCTTTGCCCACTTAAACATAGCGCCCTAGGCTTAAAAAAAAAGACTTGCCACCAGGTCAACATGGCCGCACATGCCATCGACACATGCCAACACACACGCTGGTAGCCTAACTTGCAAAACCGTGCAACCTACCACCAAGGCATTCGCATATGCCATTGGCACATGCCAAACACACACTGTTGGTAGCCTAACTTGCAAACCGTGCAACCTACCACCAAGGCATTCCGCACATGCCATTGGCACATGCCAAACACACACGCCGGGTAACCTAACTTGCAAACCGTGCAACCTATCACCAAGGCGTTCGGCACATGCCATTGGCACATGCCAAACACACACGCCGGTAGCCTATCTTGCAAACTGTGCAACCTACCACCAAGGCATTCCGCACATGCCATTGGCACATGCCAAACACACACGCGGTAACCTAACTTGCAAAACCGTGCAACCTACCACCAAGGCATTCCGCACATGCCATTGGCACATGCCACACGCGCCACTACCGAGGCGCCACTTGCACTCGTGATGCAACCAACACTCGAGACATCAACACAATGGGGATGCTTCTTTAGGGTTTTGGTTTGGCGGTCACAAGACGTCGTACACTACGCTCACATTAAGAAAGCGTGAAAAGGAATAAAGCGGTCAAATAAAAGAGGAAATAATGGTGAAAAACGTTTTCACCCATTAAACCATGCGGTTACCACCTCCTCCCATTATTTCACCCTTTACTCTCTTCCTTCATGAGGCCAGTGCGTTTCAATCTCGACTTGTATAAATAGGTCTTACCTATTTCCACCTGGGACAACAAGTCTCGGTCAGGAGAAATATATACACTTACACTCTCTCAAAGGCAACTTGCAAGCTCTCCCAAAAGCTTTCATCTCTTGCAAGCTTCCTAAGCTTTCACTTTCGATACAAGTCGAGATACTACTCTCCTCAACACCTTTCTTTGCTTCCCTCCCCAAATCAACCCTTCTCTTCCACTTTGTGACCGAAGCAAGTCCGGAAACGGCCATTTCTTGGTTTAGAAAGGACTTGTCACATTGATCTCTCGAATCTATAAAGTGCTCACGTGCAAAAGACATTTGTTTAGGGTTTGAACCGGTTTCTCACTCACCTACCGAATTTACCGAAATCGGCGAAACGATTTTTACCCATAAACAATTGGCGACCCACAATGGGAGGATTGATCTATCGGCTACAATATCAACTCCAACTCCCGATTTCGTTTTCGAACATCAAATACCAACATGGTGGAACTGGGATCCGGAGCTGTCGAGAACATCAGCGCAGAACGCATCCCTGATGTTGGCGTCTCCCCCCATAACATTGTTACTTCACCAACTGACAACAACATCGAATGCACTCCCTTAAGTGTAACACCGCCTATCACCGGGGCTGAGAGCATTGCCTCCTCTAGCGTCTCTCGCACAACCCTCCGATCACGGCAACAAGAATATCTCTTGGTGTCACGCCCCAGTCACGAGGGCTAGGCCGCCACCGCGACCCCGAACTTCTTCCAAAGATGGCGCCTCCGACAACTAAGGCTCCAATTACCCCGCCGACGGACGAGAGACCCGAGGGACCAGAGGAAGTCGCCCTTATGTCACCATCGCCGATTTGATGGAACGACTGGAGACTCGCGAGCCCAGACAGGACATGGTTTCAACACAAAAGGAGGTGCTCACCTTTCTCAAAACCCCGACAGAGCGACTACCCCGTGAGTCGCATCCTCCGAGGCGCCTAGAAGCATCTCCAACAACCCCGACGCCGGCACTCGGCAGGGCACGCCCACGGATGAAGAAACTCGCACTAGAGTCCCGTTGAGAGAAATCAACCACCAAATTTAAATCATGAGAGAAGATTTGAACAACTCCTACGTGACCGAATCAAGCGTGATGAGTTCGATGTACATCATCACCAACCTCCTTACCCGTCCGAAATACAAGAGAATCCCTCTCCCAAGGGGATACTCTTTCCTCAATTTACCCTGTACGATGGTACCGGGAACGCACGCGAACATGTTTCTCGTTTCCTGGAATCATTGGGTGAACATGAATATAATCACGTTCTTCGTTTAAGGGAATTTTCAAAATCACTTACCGGAAGGGCGTATACATGGTACAACAGCATCCCACCAAACAAAGATTCCCAACTGGAGTAGCATGGTCACCGCGTTTTACAGAAGTATTTCTTCGTGTATCGGAACAAGTTACCTTTTCGGACTCGGGGAGAATGTACCGGTGGGATAACGAACATCCGAATGATTTCATCAAAAGGTTAAGGGTTCAAGCACTCGACTGTCACGACCCAAACGTGACCGAGAAACAATTGGTAAACGCATGCATCAATGGTATGGTCCCGATCTACCGCGCCCTGCTAGAAAACTTGCGTTTCCAAACATTCTCCGAACTCCATGAGGCCGCCAGACGATCTGCAACAACAAGACCAAGCATTACTTTGGAAAGGACTAGGCCAACTCGAATCAAGATGCACGTGAAACTCGCGGGAGTAGGCGCCTCATCAAAGAAACAATTTAATGTAGGCTCATCCTCCGTGAACATAGTGAACGTAAAGAGGAAAAAGGAAAGCCGCAAACTACGAGCCACTGACCTAAACGTGAAGCGCCGGCAAAGCAACGGGAGCCCTCGCAAAGAAGATCGCCACTAAAACTCCCGTGCAAAAGCATCGTGAGGCCGAAGGAAATATCCTTGATTTCCCATTCCCCATCGAGGAGGTGATTGACCTCTAGAAGCACTGGGTTCAAGATGATGTCATCAGATTGCCACCGCTAGACGTCCACTGTTGAGGCTGAGATGGCAAACCCCAAACACGCCATTACCACAGTTCGTTCACCACCCGACTAGCGATTGCAACACATTAAAGCATATTTTCAAGGAAAGATAGGAAGCGGGAGAACTCCAACTAGGAGACGAAAGAGTGCATCGAGACCCACTCCCAATAAGAAGCTGCGGTTCCTCCGGGACTCCGTGCACGAGACTGGCATACAATCCATGATGCGACATATATGCGAAATTCTCTATCTCTCCAAGGTTCAGCGCCAGGATATTTTCGCAGCTCTCAATCGTGTTGTATCCGGCAAACGGCTTTTTCTCCCCTCGGAATCCACGCCAAGGGCTCAAGCTTCCCGAACAAGCGAAGCGGAGAACTGGGGACTGCTGACCACGTCCCATTTAAGAGGTACTGAATTTGACGACACGCTCATCGACCGACCTCGACCACAACATCATCACTTTCAAGACACTAAAGGCAGCCTGGATTTACAAAACAAGACGCTACCTATTTCCCGTCTGTGATTAAGAGCTTGAGAGGAGAGGCTTTGAACGCGCATGGCTACATCAACCTAGAGATAAAGATGGGAGACGCTATAACGCACAGAAAGTTCCACATTGTCAAAGAACTAGATCATGACATGATTTTGGGACGCTTATGGGCGCTCGACAACAAAGCAAAACTGGGCGTACACCCTCTGCAGACATCCCTGCCCGAAGGGATTCCCAACAAATCGTCCCACGGGTAATCACATCAACGATCTATTAAAGGAACCCAAGCGTCCGAAGAGGACCCGTTGGCGCTAGCCCATGATTTTCAATTGCAAGTAAGTCTGACCGAGCAACCTTTTCTGCAGCCGACCTTTTCTTCCCCCATTATGTCATGGGGACTGAGCTGGCTGCAACAACCCAGAAACACGAACGCTGTCAAAAATGTGAATGGGGAGCTGGACCATTCGAACACTTTGCAAGAAGCTTAGAAGCTTCTAGCGAAACCAACTAAGCCAAGGCTCAAATGGTTACACGACGATTATCCGAACCCGTTTTCAATCTGAGATGTAGTGATTAAGGAAAGCTCGTTTCAAGTTGGGAGGATGACAAAGTAAAGATGGATTTGCCCGAGGAAGGTGAAGGCGAGTTGTACAGTTGCGGATACCCTTTTGGGAGGATATTGCAAGCTCATCAATACCACACACACCCAAGGCGTGAAAGTTCACTCGCGATGGCTCAAGGAATCCAATCCCTAAAATCTTTGTATTTCCCAATCACTCCCATTTTCAAAGTACTTCCTTTGAATCATTCCTCTTAATAGTTGTACTTCCCCGGGATGAATACACCGTTTGTATTTTTCCTGGAGATCTACCCTTTGTCAAAAAAAAAAAAAATAAAAAAAAAAAATATATCTCTTCGAGCGAATCCTTCGGATATCAGAGAGATACATCGAAGAACCTTAAAACCATTGCAGAGCCATCATACCACAATCCCTTTCAAAAATATATATATATATATATATGAAGCAAAAGTTTTACTGATGAAGAAGAAGGGAAAGATGTGTTTACAAAAAAAAAAAGGGAAAAACATCAGGGAACTAAGCAGCTAACAGAAAAAAAAAAAGGAGGAACTAGCCCTCGAAGGATGGAGCGCAAGTCCCTTCGGGCAAAGCTATCTTCAAGCATTTCCCCCAGCAATCCTTCGGGCAACAAAGGTTCCATTTCGGCTTTAGCAGCGACAACCTCAACATCCCATCCCGGCAAGCAATACAGCTGAAGCAGCAGTGTCCTCCCCGACAACTATTCCAAGATACGCCACCATGACCCCTCCCGTTATCATCAATAACACCTTTGGCATCAACTTCAAAGGCTGTCTCGCTTCTATCATATACTCCTTCGAAAGTTTTTCATCGACGTTTGAAGGAAGTTTTTGATTCATCCACATCAAAATCAAGAATCATGGCGTTCTCTCCGCGTCCACCGAACCCAAGAGAGTCCGAACATGCACTGTTCTTCGTGGAGGATAGAAGGAAGGGAGGTCCTTAATAATTTCGTTAGCTTCATGGAAAAAGATTCAACCCCAACCAATACCTCCTCAAGAGAAGAAGGTCGATCTCCACCGATTTCAAGTCCTTTTCCAAAAGGTTAAAGGCACGCTGTCTCCGGAAGATCCCATCATACACGGCAAGAAATGGAAAGATGATCAAATTCCATCCCCGTCTACACGCATATAAAAAGAGGATGGCGAGAACAAAAAAAAAAAGGAAGAAGAAAACGCAGGCAAAGCAAAGGAAAAGGGGAATCAAGGAAGAACCCCTTCTCAAACAAGGGAGACGATACATTCGGCGTTGGATATGAATATGGAACCTTAAAAAGGAAAGGGAGCAATGAAAACATAATGCTTCCAGATTTTTTGGCATGGATGATGCCCTAATGGAAGCCGCACGTGAAGGAAAGCAAAATAAGGAAACTTTGCTGGCTGAAGAAACGTCTACTCCCTATTTATTTACATAAATCACGCCTGCAAGCATGGTTTCCAAGTTGGACCGGCCTCACCAATTGCGACTTCTCAATGCCGCCCAAGCCACGCCTGCAAGCATGGTTTCCAAGTTGGAGCCCACCATTGCGCCGAGCCTCCCAACGCCGCCCAAAGTCACGCCCGCAAGCACGCAAGACTTCTACACTTTGCCGGTCCCACCAGCCTAGCACACTCGGTTCCCAACTCACGCCAACTTCCCAACGCCGCCCAAGCCGCACCGGCCCACCAATGTGCCGCCTCCCGATTTGTGCAAAACTACCAAGAGGCAAGGATTCCAAATCCTATTTATAAAGGTCGACAAGCCTCCTTCAATTTTCCTTACGTTTTCTTGTTGCGTTTGTCACCATCTTATGCTTACCTCGCAACAAAGCCCCTGTTCCGAGCTAAGCAGGGGACTTAATGTTGATGGTGGTTTTTAAACAAGGGGTAAAAACGTAAAACCCCATGACCTAGTGTTACCCGCAACACATTAACTAAGAGCATTTAACTCAAGTGTAAATAATTAATAGGGGTATTTTTTCAAATACCGCATTAGGTTTTCAAACACGTAACCCTAATTCCAAAACCAAGCCGCATACTGCGCACCATGGCAACAATGACAAATCAAGCCGCACCCTGCGCACCATGGCAACAATGCCAAACCAAGCCGCACACTGCGCACCATGGCAACAATGCCAAATCAAGCCGCACCCTGCGCACCGTGGCAACCCTGCCAAACCAAGCCGCATATCGCGCACCATGGCAACAATGCCAAATCAAGCCGCACCGCGCACCATGGAAACAATGCCAAATCAAGCCGCACCTCGCGCACCATGGCAACAATGCCAAACCAAGCCGCACACCGTGCACCATGGCAACAATGCCAAATCAAGCCGCACCCCGCGCACCATGGCAACCATGCCAAACCAAGCCGCATATCGCGCACCATGGCAACAATGCCAAATCAAGCCGCACACCGCGCACCATGGCAACAATGCCAAACCAAGCCGCACACTCGCGCACCATGGCAACAATGCTAAACCAAGCCTCACACCGCGCACCATGGCAACAATGCCAAACCAAGCCGCATACTGCGCACCATGGAAATAATGCCAAACCAAGCCGCATACTTCGCACCATGGCAACAATGCCAAAACCAAGCCGCATACTGCGCACCATGGCAACAATGCCAAACCAAGCCGCATACTGCGCACCATGGCAACAATGCCAAACCAAGCCGCATACTGCGCACCATGGCAACAATGCCAAACCAAGCCGCACCCTGCGCACCATGGTAACAATGCCAAATCTCCAGCGCTATGCCTTTGGCCCACGGCAAACATAGCGCCCAGGTTTGCAAGACTTGCACCAGGTCAACATGGCCGCTCGTGCCATTAGCACATGCCAACACGTGCCGCAAGCCATATCAAGTCGCAGCCGCTATGCCTTTGGCCCACGCCAAACATAGCGCCTAGGTTGCAAGACTTGCACCAGGTCAACACTGCAAGACGTGCCATTGGCACATGCCAACACGTGCCGCAATCTATATTTCTAAGCCGCTATTCCTTTGGCCCCTGCCAAACATAGCGCCCTAGGTTTGCAAGACTTGCAACTAGGTCAACATGGCCGCACGTGCCATTGGCACATGCCAACACGTGCCGCAAGCCATATTTCCGAGCCGCTATGCCTTTGGCCCACGCCAAAAATAGCGCCCTAGGTTTGCAAGACTTGCAACTAGGTCAACACGGCCGCACGTGCCATTGGCACATGCCAACACGTGCCGCAAGCCATATTTCTAAGCCGCTATGCCTTTGGCCCACGCCAAACATAGCGCCTAGGTTTGCAAGACTTGCAACTAGGTCAACATGGCCGCACGTGCCATTGGCACATGCCAACACGTGCCGCAAGCCATATTTTCCGAGCCGCTATGCCTTTGGCCCACGCCAAACATAGCGCCCTAGGTTAGCAAGACTTGCAACTAGGTCAACACTGGCCGCACGTGCCATTGGCACATGCCAACACGTGCTGCAAGCCATATTTTTCATCCGCTATGCCTTTGGCCCACGCTAAACATAGCGCCCTAGGTTTGCAAGACTTGCAACTAGGTCAACATGGCCGCACGTGCCATTGGCACATGCCAACACGTGCCGCAAGCCATACTTCTAAGCCGATATGCCTTTGGCCCACGCCAAACATAGCGCCCTAGGTTTGCAAGACTTGCAACTAGGTCAACATGGCTGCGCGTGCCATTGGCACATGCCAACACGTGTCGCAAGCCATACTTCCAAGCCGCTATGCCTTTGGCCCACGCCAAACATAGCGCCCTAGGCTTGCAAGACTTGCAACTAGGTCAACATGGCCGCACATGCCATCGGCACATGCCAAACACACACGCTTGGTAGCCTAACTTGCAAACCGTGCAACCTACCACCAAGGCATTCCGCACATGCCATTGGCACATGCCAAACACACACGCTGGTAGCCTAACTTGCAAACCGTGCAACCTACCACCAAGGCATTCCGCACATGCCATTGGCACATGCCAAACACACACGCCGGTAACCTAACTTGCAAACCGTGCAACCTATCACCAAGGCGTTCGCACATGCCATTGGCACATGCCAAACACACACGTCGGTAGCCTATCTTGAAAACCGTGCAACCTACCACCAAGGCATTCCGCACATGCCATTGGCACATGCCAAACACACACGGTGGTAACCTAACTTGCAAACCATGCAACCTACCACCAAGGCATTCCGCACATGCCATTGGCACATGCCACACGCGCCACTAGCAGCGCCACTTGCACTCGAGATGCAACCAACACTCGAGACATCAACACAAACTGGGGGATGCTTCTTTAGGGTTTTGGTTTGGCGGTCACAAAGATGCGACAAACACTACGCTCACATTAAGAAAGCGTGAAAAGGAATAAAGCGGTCAAATAAAAGAGGAAATAATGATGAAAACGTTTTCACCCATTAAACCATGCGGTTACCACCTCCTCCCATTATTTCACCCTTTACTCTCTTCCTTCATGAGGCCAGGGTACGTTTCAATCTCGACTTGTATAAATAGGTCTTACCTATTTCCACCGGACAACAAGTCTCGGTCGGGAGAAATATACTACACTTACACTCTAGAAAGGCAACTTTGCAAGCTCTCCCAAAAGCTTTCATCTCTTGCAAGCTTCCTAAGCTTTCACTTTCGTCGATACAAGTCGAGATACTACTCTCCTCAACACCTTTCTTTGCTTCCCTCCCCAAATCAACCCTTCTCTTCCACTTTGTGACCGAAAGCAAGTCCTGAACTGGCCATTTCTTGGTTTAGGCCTAGGACTTGTGCATTGATCTCTCGAATCTATAAAGTGCTCACGTGCAGCACATTTGTTTAGGGTTTGAACCAATTTCTCACTCACCTACCGAATTTACCGAAATCGGCAGAAACGATTTTTACCCATAAACAACTACTTGAAAGATACGTTAGGGAATGAAACAGTTCAAGTCAAATATCATTAACCTCAAGTGGAAGGATGCTGTTGTTGTTGTAGCTCCTTACTTCTTCACTTCTTCAAGTCTTCGCAATACTTGCAATGTCTCATATCCTAATACTTTCAAGCTAACCTATACGAAGTTGACTCTAGTATATAATCAAGCGACTCTTAAAATAAGTTTTGGCTCACTAAAATATGACAACCAAACTTGACATACCAAGCCTTGGTGGGTTCAACCGAGCTATGCTCTGTAATTTGAGATCTTAGTTGAAATAGAGGAATTTGCTTTTATGTTGTTTTTATTTTACGTGTGAAAATTTCCTATCATATTGCACTCTCTTCACCCATCAAAAGACGGTCAGCGTATGATTCTGAATACGAGAGAGAAGGAATTGCGGGGAAAAAGTGTTGCCTTACTAAACCTTCGAATAATTCTTAATTGTTTATTTGCATATTGCAACCCATAAGTATCAAAATACTCTAGTGGAGAGTTAGAGGCTGCGTGTTTGTAGCCTGTTTGGCAAGGAAAAGAAAAAGTTGTTTCTTGAAGTCGGAAGCAAAAAAAAAAAAAAATTGCCTCACCAGGGCTAAGCTAATATATATACGTTTCCGCCTCCGGTTATATAGTTCCAATATTAATTTACTGCCCATAGGTATATAGTTCTTGAGTTTTTAGGGTTTAATGATTTCTCATTTCAGTCACAATCGGTTCTATTAATCTAAAATGGAATTTGCTTTTGTGTTGTGTGTACTAGCAGCTAACTAGTACACACAAGTTCCAATATTCTATTAATATAAGGAGATTTTAGTTGAAAGAGAGGAATTTGCTTTTCTGTTGTTTTTATTTTACGTGTGAAAATTTCCTATCATATTGTTTCCATTGCAACATCAAAGGAATGGTCTAATGGAGTGTAAAAAATGCATAGACGTCCTGGTGATATACCTAGGAAAATATTGTTCATGCTACGAAATTAAATATAATATCGGTCTTATTAAATAATGTAGAGTTGTCAGTTCAGCTAAACAAAAGGCTGTGTTAGTACGTAGTACCTGAGGTGACAATGCAGGCACTAGTGCAGAAAACTATTGTCGTATAACAATCTACGTATTGTATGATAATTTATATCAACCTGATTGATCATCCGTGTAGTTGCGAGAAATCTCACAACCACACCCTTAGTAAAATCCATCAAACAATATAAAAAACCATATTGAAATACTCAAAAATTCTTATTAAAATCTTAGAACAAGTATAAAGATATGAAGAAACCCTAACTTGGGGGAAAATAACTTTCTCTCTCTTAAGTTTCTTCTCTCTAAAAAGATCTCTCTCCTTTTACAAAGGCGTTCGGCTCCTTATATAGGAGTTTTACATAGTGGAGGACAGCTAATAAAGCCCCTAATTTCGGATCTGACGTGCGTCAATATCGCGTAGACTTTATCATTGACGCACGGTTTCTTCACTACCGCATGGATCTTCACACTTTAATCATGACTAAGTGACGTCATCTGGTTCGTCGTCTTGGATATGCAGTATGTGTTCATGTTCGCTCACTACTAAAGGACTCACTTCGCATGCTTAAGGAGTGTGCGGTATTTTGTACCCACATTTTCATCTGATAGAGTTTGATGTCTTAAATCAGCACTATGCAACAATCCAGAAAGATGGGATACTTGGGAGCCCAGAAATTCATTTTGATTAGCTAAACAAAGATTCTCATTTCTTAGATTCTCAATCTGATCAAGTGAGTATGAATGGTTATTAACTAATTGGTCTATTTGATTCTGCAATCGCGAGCATCTTCAGCGGAAAATTGATAGCTAAATCTCTCCATAACGCGTTTCTGATTTAAGTCCTAACAAACACACGAAGATACTCAAAACATGGATGCAAGTACAAATTTCTTTTAAATGATTAACAAAAGGAAGATACACACACCTCTGAGTTCTTGATTCTTGTTGCGGAGATTTTCAGATGAGAGAAATTCAGCTTGGAGTTCCCCCTTTAACTTGGTATTATGACGAGAAAGCTCTAGTACGGTACTACTAGATTCAGAGAATCCCTCAGTTTGGACCAGGCGGCGACGAGATTCCTAAGGAAGAAATAAAACAAACATAAATACGCGATAAAATAGCACGAATAGAAAAGTGTAAGCGAAAGAGTACTCACCAAGAGATCAAAAACAAGATTGACGCTTGGATCCAGCTATGAGAAGATTTCGCTCCTAGTTGATTTTTTTGGTGGAGAGTCACGTAACAGCTTGGCTAGAGCATCACAAATGCGAAGTTTAGAAGGATCATTAATGGATGAGCGAGCGGCATTAATGATATCCGATAAGGTTTGGGTAGCAAAATCTACTCCTTCAAAGACCCCCTTATCAGCAGAAGCAGCCTCCAAAGAGGAAGAGGTAACCTTAGAAGGAGAAGGAGTAATCCACGAAGAAGCGGTATCCTTTGAAACCCGGAGCGGTTGTATCTCTCATCGATCGGGAATATTATTGAGGCAGAATATTCACAAAGGTGGAAACAATGGTATCCACTACTGGTGCGGTCACATTCTCAGAAGAAGAGATAACTGCATGATCTACTAAAATTGCTTCCTCAGAAGCGAGGGTTTCCTTTGAAGACGCAGAGGCATCCAAAGAAGCGGGGGCAACGATGCCCTGTGAAGGAGCGTCAATAATGACATTAGGAGAGACTTGAGGCTTATAGTTAAATTCTGGGATGAAAAGAGAAGTATTGATTATGGGGGATTTGCGAACTCTCTTAACCTTCTTTTCTTCTCGCCATCAATTTCGCTCCCAGCATCCTTCGAAGAACAACACAGATAAGAAACAGAGGCAACAATATTGTTTTAAAGAAAAGAAAGTATTTCTTACTACCTTGTTATGCGAAGGCTTCCTCTTGCGAGATTCATCATCTTTAAAGCTCGAACAAGATTTAGGGTTTGGAACTGTAATATGAATATTACCAGAGGAAGAACTCTTTCTGCTACAAAACCAGTATGAGAATAAGGAGAATAGTAGCATATCAACAATGGCAGTTAAAAGTTCAAAAGAAATAAAAACGAAACAATAATACACTAACCTTGAATGAGAATCCATAAGGTTTAGAGAAGAACAACACCGGAAAAATCTCTGAAAGGTTGAAGACGAAGACTTTGGGAGGAAGAAGATGAAGAAGAGTTGCAGAGAAGAAGGAAAATAAAGAAGAGAAAAAATTATCTCTCCTCACCCCAATCAATAAATAGGGAAAAGAGGTAACCGGTTAAATCAAGACGTGTCGGTTCAAAAGGAAGAAACTCAACACGTGTAGACGGTTAAGCCGAAATCACGGAAACATGTCGGTCAGAAAGAATACGAAAAGATGAACCGGTGCGGAAAAATAATGAACTAGAGTTTCTCATACCGCTCTCTCTACCAAAAGAACGATGAGAAGAGGCAAAATGTGGGTACAAAATACCACACACTCCTTAAGCATGCGAAGTGAGTCCTTTAGTAGTGAGCGAACAAGAACGCATACTGCATATCCAAGATGACGAACCAGATGACGTCACTTAGTCACGATTAAAGTGTGATGATCTATGCGGCATTGAAGAAACCGTGCGTCAATGATAAAGTCTACGCGACATTGACGCACGTCAGATCCGAAATTAGGGGCTTTATTAGCTGTCCTCCACTATGTAAAACACCTATATAAGGAGCCGAGCGCCTTTGTAAAAGGAGAGAGATCTTTTTAGTGAGCTTAGAGAAGAAACTTAAGAGAGAGAAAGTTATTTGCTCCCCAAGTTAGGGTTTCTTCATATCTTTGTACTTTTTCTAAGATTTTAATAAGAATTCTTGAGTATTTCAATATGGCTTCTTAGATTGTTTGATAGATTTTACGAAGGGTGTGGTTGTGAGATTTATCGCAACTACAATCCGAAGGCTAACCCAGTAATTAAGCATGCTGTTGTAGGTACCATTGGGATGAAAATGGTATTGCAGACTCTTTAGCAAAACTTGCAAGAACTCAAGTAGATAGATTTGAGTGGTATAATGACTTGCCTACTTGGATCAACATTATGATTCAGAGTGACCAAAACACTGTTTTATCTGATTAAGAAATAAAATCATTCCTATTTTCCTATTAAAAAAAAGAATTTCTAAATGGTCATGGCATGACGGTCCACATGCTATTGCTCATGCCTTAATTTTCCAAGTTTCCAACAAACGACCTACAATATGGGGAAGTCTTAGTTAACTTTTGCGAAGATTTTTGTAGGATCATCCAGACTTTCGTGTGTGCGGACAACCATAAAAGCCAAGATCGAATTACCCTCAACCACAAGACTTTTCCCGCATAAACTGACTTTTGTGTTTGATTTCCTACATTAATTGACTTTCGTGTGTTTGAAATTCTTGTCTCTGCATACATTTTTCTTTTTTGGTCGAGACTTCTCATTGACAAAATCCAAACCCCACTTGGGATAGCATTTAGAGGTTGGGAATTTTTTTTGTGAAATATCCAGTTGACTCCAAATGATTTATTTTGTGAAATATAAATATTACACCCCCTTTGAAGACTTGATTCATTTTGCAACTGTCCTTCAATCTCCAAAAATGTTGTTCCAAGTAATGTTGGCACTGCTTCTGATTTCATTGTCCAATGTTGCTGTTTTTTCTTTTGATTCATCGTCTTCTTTGATTCATAAAGAATACTTACATGAAGTAGGAGAAGAAGTAGAGTCTCTTTTGAAGTGGAAATCAACCCTTAGTGACCAAACTCGCTCTTTCCTCCTTTCTTGGAAGAGAAGTTCCGCTGCTACAAGTCCATGCAAGTGGTACGGAATTACTTGTAACAACGAGGGAGGTGTCACAGCGTTGAATTTAACTAGCTCGAATATACAAGGTACGCTCTATGGTTTCAATTTTTCATCTTTTCCCAACTGTGTTACTCTTGACTTGAGCAACAACAAACTCTTTGGATTCATTCCCTCTCAAATTGGTACTCTTTCTAAACTGACCTACCTTGATCTTTCCGAGAATGAACTTTCCGGACATCTTCCGGCAGAAATAGGACTCCTTACAAGCATGAGTTCCTTCAGCATTTCTCGAAATCAAATTAGTGGTTCAATCCCTACTTCTATATATAATCTGGGTACCCTAAAATTCTTTTACCTTTATGAAAATCAACTTTCAGGTACTATTCCTAAACAAATCAGAAAGCTAACGTCTCTTACTGATTTGGAATTATCCAACAACAATCTCATTGGTCCAATCCCTACTTCTATAGGTGACCTTAGCAATCTAAGTACTTTATACCTTCATCAAAATAAACTTTCTGGTTACATTCCTCGAGAAATCGGAAAGCTAAGTTCTCTTATCAGTTTACAACTGTCCACAAACAATCTCACTGGTTCGATCCCTACTTCAATAGGTAACCTTAGCAACCTAAAGACCATGTTCCTTTATGAAAATCGACTCTCTGGCACCATTCCTCAAGAAATTGGACGGCTGTCATCTCTTATTGAGTTGGATTTGTCCATAAACAATCTCACTGGTTCAATCCCTACCTCCTTGTGTAACCTTAGCAACCTGACTATTTTAAATCTTTATGGAAATAAACTGTCTGGTTATATTCCTCAAGAAATTGGAAACTTAAGGTCTCTTAATATCTTGCAATTATCCACAAACAATCTCAATGGTCCGATCCCTACTTCTATATGTAACCTCAGAAACCTAAGTATTCTATACCTTCATACAAATGAAATATCTGGTATTATTCCTCAAGAAATCGGAAGGCTATTGTCTCTTGATGACCTTCATTTATCTACAAACAATCTAGTTGGTTCAATCCCTACATCTATATGTAACCTTGGTAACCTAAACACTCTGTCTCTTTTGAAAATAAACTGTCTGGTTACATTCCTAGGAAATCGGAATGTTGCAGTCTCTTATTAACCTTGAGCTGCCTAGAAACAATCTAGTTGGTCCAATCCCTACTTCAATAGGTAACCTTAGCAACCTAAAAAGTTTATTTCTTTTTGAAAATGAGTTATCTGGTAATATTCCACCAGGAATTGGAAGTCTAAGTTCTCTTACTGACTTGGCATTGTACAGAAACAATCTCAGTGGTCTACTTCCTGTTTCTTTAAGCAATTTGACTAATCTAAGAAATTTAGTTATCTTTCTCAATCATTTCTCTGGTACCATTCCTCAAGATATCGGCAGGCTACAGTCTCTTACAGTATTAGAAATCACATCAAACAATTTCTCTGGTCCAATCCCTATTTCGTTATGTAATTTGAGCAACTTAAAGACTCTGCGCATTTCTCAAAATCCTCTCTATGGTCCAATCCTCAAGAAATTGGAAGGCTAAGATCTCTTACTGCATTAGAATCGTCAATAAACAATCTAACCGGTCCAATCCCTTCTTCTTTGTGCAATATCAGCAACCTAAAGACCTTATACCTTTTTGAAAATCAGCTTTCTGGAACCATTCCAGAAGAAATCGGAAAACTAAGTTCTATTACTGAAATTGAATTGTCGACAAACTATCTCACTGGTCCAATCCCTTCTTCTTTGTGCAATCTTAGCAACCTAAAAAGATTATACCTTTATAAAAATCAACTTTCTGGTACCATTCCTCAAGATATAGGAAGGCTAAGGTCTCTTGCTGACTTGGAACTGTCCACAAACAATCTCGTGGGCACGATCCCTGCTTCTTTATGTAATTCGAAAGTTGGAATTTTACCTACCTTGCAAGTTCTATCTCTCTCTAATAATAAGATTGCGGGACTAATACCCAAACAACTTGCAGAATGCTCAAATTTACTCTTCTTGGATTTGAGTAGAAATAATTTGAACGGAAACATTCCAGTTACCATTGGAAATCTGATCTCATTACAAGTCCGATTGGATCTCAGTCAAAATGAGTTGAGTGGTGAACTACCATCGGATTTTGGAAAACTAAACAAACTGGAAACATTAAATTTGTCCCACAACAAGCTTTCCGGTCCAATTCCTTCTTCATTTGTTGAAATGCTTAGCTTGACTACGGTCAATATTTCATACAATCAGTTGAGTGGTCCTATTCCAAACATCAAAGCCTTTAAGGATGCTCCGTTTGATGCGTTGAAAAACAACAGTGGTTTATGTGGTAATCACTCTGGTGGTATAAAACCATGTAGTTCCTCAGTTATCTTTCACTCTGGAGGTAAAAAATCCAAACCCAAACTTGCGTTGATAATTTCAGTTTGTCTGTTTGGTTCTTTGTTTCTTCTTTTCACATTTCTTGCTATCTTTTTTCACCTCCGAAAAAGACTAGTAAGAAATCTCGAGCAGGCGGATCAACTCACAGATACAAGCACAAGAAGAAACATATTCTCGGTTCAAGATTATGATGGGAAACTAGTGTTTGAAGAAATAATTGAAGCAACGGAGAATTTTGATAATAAACATTGCATTGGGGCTGGCGGATATGGGAGTGTCTACAAAGCAGAGCTATCGACAGGTCAGGTTGTTGCAGTGAAAAAGCTTCACTCTTCAGATGAAAATTCTGAAATAGTTGATCTTAAATCTTTTGAGAGCGAAATTCATGCATTGACCGAAATCCGGCATAAGAACATCGTTAAACTTTTTGGTTTCTGCTCTAGTGTAGAGCGACGAATCTCATTTTTGGTTTATGAGTTTGTGGAAAGGGGGAGTTTGAAAAAAATATTATGCGATGGGGAACAAGCGGTAGAGTTCGATTGGATAAAGAGGATAGGATTCGTCAAGGGTATAGCTGACGCACTTGCCTACATGCACCATGATTGCGTACCAGCAATAGTTCATAGAGACATATCTAGCAATAATGTCTTGTTGAATTTGGAATATGAAGCTCGTGTTTCTGATTTTGGTACTGCAAGGATATTGAAGCCAGATTCATCTAACTGGACATCACTTGCAGGAACGTATGGATATGTTGCTCCAGGTACTACAATTTATTGTAATATCAAGTTTAATACTTATTGCTATCTACTAAATTTCACATCCCTTTCTCTTTAATTTCTTTTGTAACAAATGATTAATGTTGTTGCAGAACTGGCTTATACAATGAAGGTAACCGAGAAGTGTGATGTTTATAGCTTTGGAGTACTTGTGCTAGAAGTACTACACGGTAGACACCCCTCTGAGATTATCACATTACTCTCTCCTCAGCTCCTTCCATCATTGTCTTCAACTTCGACTTCGAATGTTCCGGTGAAAACTATAATGCTGAAAGACATCTTAGACGAGTGCCTTGAAGCCCCAACGCATGTTGTGAAGAAAGAGATTATGTACTTTGTGAAGGTTGGACTCTCATGCTTACGTGGTGATCCACATACTCGTCCAACGATGCAAGAAGTATCGGTGGAGTTATCACGATCAGCTCAGAGCAGGACATCATTTGGGAAGCCCTTTGAAACTGTTACCTTGGAAGACCTACTGATGGGGAATTCGTAAGAAGGATGTGCAACTAAATCGTCTGCATATGTTCCTTTCACTTGTTTCCTTTTTGAATTATTCAGTTAACAGTATTAATTGTATTTCTTTCAATCAAAATAATTTTTTTTTTCTTGAAATAATTTTAAAAAGAACTCAACCAAAAGAGGTCAATAATACAGTATTATAATACGCTGGGAGACCTAATATCGAACTGGAATGAATGCTGGTGTAACCAACTCATTTTCATATTTCTACGGTATGTCGAAACTTTATTTTTGGGAATAGCCTAGTTGGCTAGGGGTCCAACTCTCATGTAAGATGCAAGAGGTGTAACTCCCGTGCTGTCCTTATCATCATCAATATATACATATAGAGAGAGAGGATTCATGGACACTCTTAGATGGACACTAACATACTTACATACATGATTGGTGCCATTTTTTCCATAAAACCCAAACGATAATGAACTTGAATCTAATATTTAGATGATACGTTCGTCTTATAAGTTTCTACATTCCTACAAAAAATGAGCACAATTCGAGTTCTGAACAACCTCACCATCTACCGATCTTAATTTCAACCGTTAACTTTTAACGGCTGACATTCAAAGGAGTAGATCTTCGTGTATATATATTTGAAGCTTTATTTTTGATTCATATGTACAAAAATTGGGTTACTGACAACATGAACACAACAACAAAAGGACACAAAGAAAAGTTTTCATGCGGATCACAAAATAAAAGACTGATGGTACTATTTCGATGCTAAAATGATTAATCTTTCCAGAAATGGTAGGATCTTCTTCACCGTCTCGTGATCACAGAAAATTCTTTCTTAACAAATGACAGGAAAAGTTGGGAAAACTACTAAACGGAGTGACCTATACACGTCGTTTTGCTCTAACGCCTTCTTTTTTTGCTATTATAATTGAGGTCAGAAGTAGGAGCTTCCTAACTAGCCAACGCTTATTAAGGGTTTTAATCGGTATATCTACATTCGCATATACTTTTTGGCAACGTAAACTCTAATTGCTATTTCATTTCCTCGTTCGATTGGGCCAAAGAAACTAATTGGGGCCTCCCACTAGAGGACAAAAAAGGTCACCCCACCCTAATTTAAGTCACCCCTTATTAAATTTTCTTCTAAATGACTAAAATGCCCCTGAATAATTAGCCCCTGAATAATTAGTGATAATCTTACTTCATTGGAGTTTAATTATTTTTTTAAAATTTTTTGTTTTTTTTTTCAAATTTTTTGTTTGCAATATTTTTTTTTTGTCCAGATCTGTATGAAAAATCATCATGGTATTGAAGTTTTCAGTGACGACTCTAAACAGTCGTTAATGTTTTGACTGCTTCAGTGACGACTCTAAACAGTCGTTATTTCTTATAAAAGAGTCGTTATCTAACCACTCTAAACAGCCGTTACTGTTTCAGTGACGACTCTAAACAGTCGTTAATATTTCGACTGTTTCAGTGACGACTTTAAACCGTCATTATTTCCTATAAAAGAGTCGTTATCTTCTTTGAAGATTCATTAATGGCGGAAATGTACGACTGTTTGGAGTCGTCATATACATAATCAAATCCCTGACGACCCTTTGAAAGAGTCGTTATTGTTTTTATTATGTATATGACGACCCTTAAAGTCGTTATTGTCGTTGAAGGGTCGTTAAACTAGAGGCGTTATTGGAAAGAAAAAAAAATTAATCAAGGGTAAATCAGTAATTTCACAATGAGTTAAATACGCCCCTGAAAAATTTGGGGTGCAAATAAAATGTCTAAGGCCCCCATTAGATTCTTTGGCCCAATCAAACTAGGTTTCATTTCCATAGACGTTTAGCCTCTATTTTAGTAAAGGTAGCGGAAAAAACAAACACCTAAAAAAGTGGGGACCACCTCTACATAGAGGAAAAAACAAACATGCTACAAGTCATTTCCAATAATCAGATTGAAATGGTGATGCACAAGTGATCTTGAGTAGGTTAATATCTCACTGTAGCAAGTATCCAAAAATTTAATTCTTCAATTTAGTGATTTAGGATTTTTAATGGCCATCTTCATGTATATCTTTTTCAACCAAACGTAAAAACCGGGAAAGGAGGAAAGTCTTGAACGTTTTGTTTAGATTTTTGTAGAGTATGCTAATCACTGTATAAATATCCTGCTTGTGGACAAGCGTCAGTTATGAAGTTGTAGTATTGTTGATAGAAATTTGAAGTTGACTCCAAATGAAGTCTTTCACAAAGCAACAATAATGTTACTGTATATGAGAAAACCCCTTGGCTCATGTCGACAGTGGTGGGGAGCCAAGGTTTTTGGTTGGTGGGGCACACTATATGATGAAATAACTGGCACCGACGACCATCTAGTGTTCATTCAGTGATAGAGAATTTCTGGACGGTCATGTACTCATGCTCATGCCTTAATTTTACAGCACACGATGTACAAATTGAGAGAATCCTGGTAAGATTTTCTAAAGATTTTTCTAATATCATCAAGACATTCGTGTGTGTGGACAACCCATAAACCAAGTTAAGTCTCATCTTCTGATGTTTCCTACGTATACTGGCTTAACCAAGTCTCTCATCTTCTGTGTTTGATTACTTTTGTCGTTTCTCCTGTTGGGCAGAGAAACTTCATCTCTTGATACATTTTTTTTCTTTTCCTGAGGTTGTGAATTCCTGTAAAATAGCTAGAGGGACAAAGTTGACTCCAAATGAAGTCTCTCATAAAAGAAAAAACAACAAACAACAATGTTATTATATATTGTACTCCCATATGAAGATTTAGTTCATCTTGCAACTGTCTTTCAATTTCCAAAAATGTTGTTACAAGTAATATTTGCGTTGTCTTTGGTTTCAACGTACAGTGCTGGTGTTTTTTCTTTTGATTCATCGTCTCCTTATTTAAATCACAGAAAACAGTTACATGCAGTAGAAGAAGAAGTAGAGTCACTCTTGAAATGGAAATCAACGCTTGATAACCAAACTCGGGGTTTTCTCCATTCTTGGAAAAGAAGTTCCACTGTCAATACAACAAGTCCTTGCAATTGGCACGGGATTAATTAGTTGCAATAATGATGGAAGCGTCAAGGGATTGAATTTAACAAGTTCAAATTTAAAAGGTACCCTCCATGGTTTCAACTTCTCATCTTTCTCCAAACTTGCTAGTCTTGACTTGTATAATAACAAGCTCTTTGGATCTATTCCCTCTCAAGTCGGTAATCTTACAAAACTTAGCCCTTGATCTTGGTATGAATAAATTTTCCAGGCATATTCCACAAGAAATAGGATTCCTCACAAGCATGATTGCGTTAGACATTTCTGAAAATCAAATTAGCGGTCTCATCCCTACTTCTATTTGTAACCTGGTCAACCTACAATATTTAAATTTATATCGGAATCAACTTTCTGGTTCCATCCCTCGACATATTGGAAAGTTGAAGTCTCTTATTAGCTTTTCATTGTCCACAGACAATCTCAGTGGCCCAATCCCCACATCTATATGTAATATGAACAACCTAAAAATCTTATACTTTTACGAAAATATGTTGTCTGGTTTCATTCCTCAAGAAATAGGAAAGCTAAAGTCTCTTGTTGACTTGCAATTGGCCACAAACAATCTCAATGGTCCAATCCCTACTTCAATTTGTAAGCTTGGCAACCTAACTACTTTATACCTTTATACAAATAAGTTGTCCGGTACCATTCCTCTAGAAATCGGAAAACTAAAGTCTCTTGTTGACTTGGAGTTGGCCACAAACAATCTCAATGGTCCGATCCCCGCATCAATATGTAACCTTAGCAACCTACATACTTTGTACCTTTTCGAAAATAACTTGTCTGGTTATATTCCTCTAGAAATCAGAAAGCTAGAGTCTCTCACTGACCTTGCATTTTCCAAAAACAATCTCATTGGTCCAATTCCAGCTTCTATATGTAATCTTTGGAAACTAACCACTTTAAATCTTTCTGAAAATAAACTCTCTGGTAATATTCCACTTAGAATCGGAAGGCTAAGGTCTCTTACAAGCTTACAATTGTACAGAAATGATCTCATTGGTCAAGTTCTCGTTTCTTTATACAAATTGACTAATCTAAGAAATTTAAGTATGTTCCAAAATCATCTCTCTGGTACCATTCCTGAAGATATCGGGAGGCTACAATCTCTTTCTGATTTACTACTATCAACAAACAATTTCTCTGGTCAAATCCCCATTTCTATATGTAATTTGAGCAACTTAAACATTCAGCGTCTTTTTGAGAATAAATTTTCTGGTCGATTCCTCAAGGTATTGGAAATCTAAGATATCTTACTAACTTAGAGTTGTCCACAAACAATCTCAATGGTTCAATTGCTACTTCTTTATGTAATTTAAGCAACCTAAAGACCTTATACCTTTATGAAAATCAACTTTCCGGTTCAATTCCAGAAGAAATCGGGAAACTAAATTCTCTCATGGTTCTCCAATTGTCGACAAACTATCTGACTGGTCCAATCCCTTCTTCTATATGTAATCTTAGCAAACTCAACACTTTGTACCTTCAGAAAAATCAACTGTCTGGCACCATTCCGGTTGGCATTGCAAGGCTAAGCTCCCTTTCTGACTTTCGAATACACAAAAACAATCTCAGTGGTCAAATCCCTTCTTATTTATGTAATTCGACAGTTGGAATGCTACAATATCTCTATCTATATGATAATCAGCTTTCCGGACCAATACCCAAACAACTTGGAGAATGTTCAAACTTACTGTCCTTGGATTTGAGCAGAAACAGTTTGAACGGAAACATTCCACTTGAGATTGGAGGCTTGATTTTATTACAAATCCTATTGGATCTCAGTCAAAATGAGTTGAGTGGAGAAATACCGTCAGATTTTGGAAAATTAAACAAACTGGAAAGCTTAAATTTGTCCCACAACAAGCTTACTAGTTCAATTCCTTCTTCATTTGTTGAAATGCTTAGATTGACCACTGTCGATATCTCATACAATGAGTTGAGTGGTCCTATTCCAAACATCAAGGCCTTTAGGGATGCTCCGTTTGATGCATTGAAGAACAACAGTGGTTTATGTGGTAATCACTCTGGAGGTTTTAAGCCATGTAACTCGTCAGTTATCATCGGAAGAAAGAAAGCCAAAGCAAGACTTGCTGTGATAATTTTAGTTCCTCTGTTTGGTTCGTTGTTTCTTTTGTTCACATTTTTTGCTATCTATTTTTGCTTGAGAAAAAGACTAGTCGTAAGAAATCTCGAGCAGGCAAAGATCAACCAACAAGATATAAGCACAAGAAGAAACATATTCTCGGTAGAGAATTATGATGGGAAACTTGTGTTTGAAGAAATAATTGAAGCAACGGAAAACTTTGACACCAAATATTGCATTGGAGCGGGAGGATATGGGAGTGTCTACAAGGCAGAGCTATCGACAGGTCAAGTTGTTGCTGTGAAAAGCTTCACCCGTTAGATGAAGATCCCAAATATTTGATCATAAATCTTTCGAAAGCGAAGTTCAAGCATTGACCAAATCCCAAGCATAAAAACATTGTAAAGCTCTTTGGTTTCTGCTCTAGCATTGAGCGACAAATCTCATTCTTGATTTATGAGTTTGTAGAGAGGGGGAGTTTGAAAAAGATTTTATGTGATGGGGAACAAGCGGTAGAGTTCGATTGGATAAAGAGGCTAAGATTCATCAAGGGAACAGCTGATGCACTTGCTTACATGCACCATGATTGCATTCCACCAATAGTTCATAGGGATATATCTAACAACAATGTCTTGTTGGATTTGGAATATGAAGCTCGTGTTTGATTTTGGTACTTTGCTAGGATGTTGAAGCCAGATTCATCTAACTGGACATCACTTGCAGGAACATATGGATATGTTGCTCCAGGTACGTACATTTGTAATACTTATTGTTATCTACTTAATTTTTCACATCCATTTCTCTTTTCTTTTTTGTTACTAATGATTAATCTTGTTACAGAACTGGCCTATACAATGAAGGTAACCGAGAAGTGTGATGTTTATAGCTTTGGAGTACTTGTGCTAGAAGTACTACATGGTAGGCACCCATCTGAGATTATCACATTACTCTCTCCCGAGCTCCTTCCAAACATTGCCTTCAACTTTGACTTCCAATGTTCCGGTGAAAAATATAATGCTGAAAGACATCTTAGACGAGTGCCTTGAAGCACCAATGGATGCTGTAAAGAAAGAGATAATGTACTTTGTGAAAGTTGGACTCTCATGCTTACGTGGTGATCCACATACTCGACCAACGATGCAAGAAGTATCGGTGGAATTATCACGATCAGCTCTGAGAAAGCCATCTTTTGGGAAGCCATTTGAAACTGTTACATTAGGTGACCTAATGATGGGGGATTTGTAAGAATGATGTGCAACTAGATCGTCTGCATATTCACTTGTTTTTTTTTTAATTATTCAGTTAAGAATGTTGTCTTACTTTCAACAAAAATAAACTACATTGTTCGTGTTTCAAATGGTTACATTCAAAAGAAGTCAATAATGCAAAGTCTTCCTCCTATCTTCAGGAAGGAAACTACTTATCACATTCATTATTTTTGGGAGAGCTTCTTTGATTGACTACGATGCTGGTGTAACTAAATTTTCTTCTTAATTTATCTCATTTAAAAATATATGCATTTTAACTAGAAACACCAAAGGACAAAGAAAAATAAAATTTTCTTGCCGATCACATAATAAAGACTAGGATACTATTTTGATGCTAAGATGATTAATATTTCTAGATTTAATTAACTCTAAACTGAATCTAACTAACATTAGTGTTGAAGAATAAACCAAGATACTATGAAGACAACAGAAGGGATCAACATTGGTTGTTGATCCATTATGAAGAAAGCAGTATGGATCAACTATGAGAGTTGATCCAATATGGTCGAGTCAATCGGCTTTTGAGTTGACATGAAGTGAATGGATCAACAAGAGTTGTTGATCCATGGTACTTATATTTAGAAGTTTGCTTGGGTTGCAAATATTACTTGTTTTAAGAGCTTGCTTACGTGAAGAATTGTCTAGAAGTATCTTGTTAGAGTTTGTTTATGTTAGGAAAGTTCTTTTTCTTGAGAGTCAAGTTTGTTAACTCATATAAATGAGGTACATTGAGCCATGAGTGAATATATCAATGGAAGAGAGTTTGTTTTGAGTTTAGTTCTGTTTTCTTTCAAGTCTTTGATATAAGATTTTCTACATCGGTATCGAGCAACAGTATCGGAGTTCTAGGGATGTGGGTATGAGTTGTTGATTTGAAGAAGATGACAAGTTTAAGTTCAATTAAGGTTTCGGTGTTTGAAGGTAAAAACTTTGAACACTTTGGAGGTTGCGAGATGGAGAATATTTTCATATTCCAAGAGGTATGGGATATTGTGAAAGATGGTTATGTAGAACCGGCGGAAGGAGTTGTACTTGAAGGAGCTGCACAAACTCGTTAAGCGAAAAACGAGAAAGAAGAATTCTAAAGCTACATATATTCTTCATCGGGGTATTCATGAATCTCTCATGGATAGAGTTATCTACATCAAAGAAGTTAAAAGAGCTTGGGATGGTTTGATAAGCTATTACAGGATCGACAAAGTCAAGAAGGTTAGATTACAAACCACGAAAAGAAAATATGAATTATTACTGAGATGGAGACAAGCTGAAACAATTTGAGTTTTCTCAAAGATTTGAACCTTTTTAATGAGATGAAGACCAATGGTGATCTTTTTGTAGAAGATTTAGCAGTTGTGGAGAAGATTTTAAGAAGCTTGCCTGAGAAGTTTGAATCAAAGGTTACTGCTATAGAAGAATGCAACACAGTTCCAACTATGACTCTTAACGAGTTGTTGGGTTCATTACAAGCTTATGAACAAAGATTGTTAGAGAAAACAACTGTTGCAAAACAAGTTGAAGAGGCTCTTCAGAGTCAAGTCAGAGGCAATCAAGGAAAATCTAATGCTGGAGGTTTTCAAGGAAGATATAAGAATGGTGAAAGATCTAACAATGGAGGCTATCAGGGAAGAAAACCAATGGATAAAAGCAAAATTCAATGTTATAATTGTGGAGATTTTGAACACATTGCTACTGAGTGTTCAAAACCAAGAAAGACAGTTACTAATAAATACAAAGAAAATTTCAAAGCAAATATAACAGAAAGTCAAGAAGAAGATGAAGAAGAAAAGAAAGCTGAAAATATGTTGTTGGCTTGTCATACACCTGAAGAACGGCCTCAACATAAGTGGTATCTAGATACTGGTTGCAGTAATCATATGTGTGGAAGAAAAGATTTGTTTGATAATCTTGATGAATCAGTGTGTTCAACTGTGAAGTTTGGAAACAATTCTACAATTCCAGTTATGGGAAAAGGAAGGATTGGAATAGTTCTGAAGAATGGTGCAAAAACATATATTATGGATGTGTTTTATGTACCAGGTTTGCATCAAAATCTTTTGAGTATGGGTCAATTATTTGAAAGAGGTTATTCTAGAATATCTTCAATGGTGTTTGTACAATTCGAGATCGTTTTAGAAGACTTATTACAAGAGTGCAGATGACTAAGAATAGATTGTTTCCTTTGAATATTCAATATCAAAAGGAAAGATGTTATAGTAGTCATGTTCATAATGATGCTTGGTTGTGGCACAAGAGAATGGGGCATGTGAACTTCAATAGTTTACTAACCTTAGCAAAGAAAGAGATGGTATCTGGATTACCTTTCATTGAACTTCCAGAATCAAGATGTGAAAATTGCATATTTGGCAAGAAGCACAGAGATTCATTCCCAGTCAACAAAGCTAGAAGAGCTGATCAACAATTGGAGATTGTCCATAGTGATCTGTGTGGTCCTATTGAAGTAACTTCACATGGAGGTAATAATTATTTCATAACTTTCATTGATGATTTTAGTAGGAAAGCATGGGTATATTTGCTTAAACAAAAAAGTGATGCTTTTTATGCTTTTAGAAGTTTCAAAGCTTATGCTGAGAAACAAATTGGTAAGAGTATCAAAATTTTGAGAACTGATAGAGGAACTGAGTACACTGTTGTTGACAATTTTATGGAAGAGCATGACATTCAACATCATCTAACAGCAAGATATACACCACAACAGAATGGAGTTGCAGAGAGGAAGAATAAAACCATAATGGAGATGGCAAGAACAATAAGAAGAACAAAAGATTTACCAAAAAGTTTTTGGGGTTATGCAGTTGACACAGCTATGTATTTACTCAACAGATGTCCTACAAATAGTTTGAACAACAAAACACCAGAAGAAGCATGGAGAGGAGTAAGACCATGTGTAAGACATCTGAGAATTTTTGGGTGCATTGCATATGCACATGTGCCAAAAGAATTGAGAAAGAAGCTGGATGATAAGAGTGAAAAATGTATTCTTGTTGGTTATAGTTCAGTGACTAAAGGATACAAGCTATATAATCCAGAAACTAGAAAGATAGTTATAAGTAGAGATGTTATATTTGATGAAGATTCAAAATGGAATTGGAATAATGGATCAACAATCAGTGTTGATCCTCATAACAATGGATCAATGAGGGATGTTGATCCACATGATATTGGATCAACTAGAAATGTTGATCCACCTGCTGCTGTCAGAACAGTTCCAATTGTGGTTGAAGAATAAGTACAAGCTCAAGAAAATGTGGAAGAACAACATGAAGAAGCAAGAACAGAAGTAGTACAACAACAAAAAACTACAAGACCAAGAAGAAAATATGTCATACCTGCTAGGTTGAATGATTATGTTTTAACAAGAGATGATGAAGATGATGATGATGTTGTGAACTTTGCATTATTTGGAGATTATGATCCTGTAGCTTATGAAGAAGCATCTAAAGAACAAGGTTGGATTCAAGCCATGAATGAAGAATTGGAGTCAATTGAGAAGAATGACACATGGGAATTAACAAAACTTCCATCAGGAAAGAAACTCATTGGTGTTAAGTGGGTTTATAAAACAAAATATAAGTCAAATGGTGAAATAGAGAGAAAGAAAGCAAGGTTAGTTGCTAAGGGTTATTGACAAAGACAAGGAGTTGATTATTCAGAAGTGTTTGCACCAGTTGCAAGACTTGATACTGATAAGAATGATCATTGCTTTAATTTGCACAAAAGCAATGGAAGATATTTCAGATGGATGTGAAGTCAGCATTCTTGAATGGAGTTTTGGAAGAAGAAGTTTATGTAGAGCAACCAGCTGGCTACATTATGGAGGGGAAATAGAATGAAGTATACAAGCTAAACAAAGCTTTGTATGGTTTGAAACAAGCACCAAGAGCATGGTATACAAGAATAGATTCTTATTTTCTCAAGAAAGATTTTACAAGATGTCCACATGAGCATACTTTGTATTTGAAAGACGATGGTGCTGGCAATCATATCATAGTGTGTCTGTATGTGGATGATCTCATATTTACTGGAAATAGTACTGAGATGATTAATGAATTCAGGGAGGATATGGTGCAGGAGTTTGAGATGACAGATATTGGTTTGATGTCATATTTTCTTGGTATTGAAGTACAACAAACTGAAAGAGGAATTTTTATTAATCAACAAAGGTATGCTGAAGGAATTTTGAAGCGTTTCAAGATGGATAATTGTAATCCAATCTTAACACCAATAGAAGAAAGATTGAAGTTGACAAAAGATGGATCAGGAGAGCTTGTGAAATCAACAGATTTTAAAGGTCTTGTTGGATGTTTAAGATATTTGACTGCTACAAGACCTGACATCATGTATGCAGTTGGTTTGGTTAGTAGGTTCATGGAAGCTCATAGACAATCACATTTACAAGCTGCAAAACGTATTCTGAAGTATGTAAAAGGAACAATAAGCATGGGAATATTTTATACTATCTCAGAAGATCCAAAGCTGGTTGGTTTCACTGATAGTGATTGGGCTGGAGATACAGAAGGAAGAAAGAGTACATCAGGTTATGGATTTCAGTTGGGAACTGGTTTTTTCTCTTGGTCATCTAAGAAGCAATAAGTTGTTGCATTATCTACAACAGAAGCAGAGTATATAGCTGCTAGCAACTGTGCTACACAAGCTGTATGGTTAAGAATGATGCTGAAGTCTTTGTTTCAAGAACAGAAGACACCAACAACAATAGTTTGTGATAATAAGTCGACAATATCACTAACTAAGAACCCTGTGTTTCATGGGAGAAGCAAACACATTGATATTAAGTATCATTACATAAGAGAACTAGTCAGTAACAAGGAAGTTGCTGTGGAATTTGTTGAAAGCAAAGAACAAGTGGCTGACATTTTCACCAAGTCTTTGAAGTCTAACACTTTCATTTACTTGCGTGGAAAGATTGGTATGATTAGCAAAGAGTATCTTCGTTTAAGGGAGGATGTTGAAGAATAAACCAAGATACTATGAAGACAACAGAAGGGATCAACATTGGTTGTTGATCCATTATGAAGAAAGCAGTATGGATCAACTATGAGAGTTGATCCAATATGGTCGAGTCAACTGGCACAGTTGACATGAAGTGAATGGATCAAAAAGAGTTGTTGATCCATGGTACGGTATTTAGAAGTTTGCTTGGGTTGCAAGTATTACTTGTTTTAAGAGTTTGCTTACGTGAAGAATTGTCTAGAAGTATCTTGTTAGAGTTTGTTTATGTTAGGAAAGTTATTTTTCTTGAGAGTCAAGTCTGTTACTCATATAAATAGGCTGTTGAGCCACGAGTCGAATTACATCAATTGAAGAGAGTTTGTTTTGAGTTTAGTTCTGTTTTCTTTCAAGTCTTTGATATTAGATTTTCTACATTTAGGAAACCGAAGGATGGTTGTAGACTAAAATGCAGCTCTATGCCCACTGAGGAACATAGGAGCTAGTAATTTCTTATTTGGTGTGATTTGCAATTAATCTCTCAAACGGAGACGAACGATTAGTACAACCGTAACCTATGTTTATGGTGTCGCATGATGTACCTGCTGGAGTAAGGCATTTTCCAAGTTGAAGTAACAGGGTGACTCTTCACAATCATAGAATTGTGAAAATTAGCAAACCACGACCAAATATTAACTTGAGCTTAAGAAATTCAGGCATTTTCTTCACAAAAATACTGGTTAGTAGTCTTTAAATATTAATTAGATATTCCTCCTCAGTTTGGCTGCTCTTCTCTCTTTTGCTTAATGATCCATAATCGTAATTAAGACGGTGATATCGACTAATCTTCTTCTCTTTATTTGTCTGTTATTCTTGTCTACAACTCAATGATGAATGTTTTTGCTTTTGACCTTTCGGTAAAACTAGTAGTAAGATGGTTTGAAATCTTAATGACAGTGTTCTATCGTTTTATATTTGCATTTCCTGCTCCATAATTTGAAGTACTGGAATACTACCTGACACGGCCTTTGCCAACCTGGAAAGAACAAAGGTGCAATAAAAACTTGACCACCATTCATTGTGAAAAACTGCTGAGAAACATGAGGTATATCTGACGAACAACATATGGTTTCCAAAATTCTCAATCTTAAGCCAATACATCCGGGAGAAATCCAATTTGAAGATCCCAAGATGTCCTAGTTTTACTAATAAAAGCTCTCCACCACACTCAACCAAGAAACTTGGATGCACATCACTAAATTTCTGATGGGGTTTCTCAAGAACTTTCCAACTACATTCCTTCATGTTAAATACACGTATACTACAGAATTATTCCCTATTATGTTTTTTCAGAAGTGTTGGCATTTCATCAAAGAAGATATTATGGGTACTGTGAATGAATTTTGCACTACAGGTAGTATTAATTCTAAACATAACTCTACTTTCATTACTCTTGTACCTAAGAGGGATCATATCGAAACTATAAAAGATTGTAGACCTATTTTCCTTCTTACTAGCGTCTACAAGATCATTGCAAAAGTTCTAGCAGCAAGGCTGAAACTTGTTATGGATAAACTTATCTCGCCGATTACAATGTGCAAATATTGAAGGTAGACAAATAATTGATGGTACTTTAATTGCTAATGAATTGGTAGATTCTAGACTAAGGTCTGGAAATGCGGGTGTTGTATGCAAAATTGATCTTGAGAAGGCGTTTGACAGAATCAACTGGAGATATCTCGAATTTGTACTACATCAAATGGGTTTCGGTAGGAAATGGTTTAATTGGTTGAGGTTCTATTATTCTACTTCCTCCATCTCGGTTCTTATTAATGGTTCTTCTTTTGGCTACTTCACAAGTACAAAAGGTGTAAGGCAGGGTTGTCCAGTTTATCCTCTTTTATTTAATGCAATGGAGGGTTTCTCTAGATACATGGATAGAGCAGCTAATCAAGGCATATTCAGTGGCTTCTCTGTCTCTCCCACAAGTATCATAGTCAATCACCTTCATTATGCAGATGACACTATTTTCTTTGTTGATAATAAAAAGGAGGAGTTACACAACTTATTTTCTGCACTACATTGTTTTGAGTTCATTGCTGGACTAAAGGTAAATACATCTAAAACTCGACTCATTGCTATTGGAGATGTTCCTCAACTTGCTATTTGAGCGGAAGAATTTGGTGGTTCAACTGATTGTTTACCTTTCATGTATTTGGGTATGCCTCTCGGTGCCAAGTATGGGTCAAAAACAATTTGGGATCCAATTTTAGAGAAGTTTGATGCTAGACTTTCTGTTTGGAGGAGAATATCTTTATCTAGAGGAGGTAAACTTGCTCTTCTAAAATGTATCTTGTCTTCTTTACCCACTTATTACTTTTCATTGTTCAAGGCACCTATTTCAGTTATTAAGATTCTAGAAAAGAAAATGTAATTTTACGTGGGAATACAAGGAAGGTGCAAAGACCTCACACTTGGTTAACTGGGATCTTGTTCATGCAACTAAAGAAAAGGGCGGTCTTGGTGTTTGTAATCTCAGGCTAATGAATCTATCTTTGTTGGCTAAATGGTGTTGGAGATTTGGTGTCGAAAAGAAAAAACTTTGGTATAAGATAGTAGAAGACAAGTATGGTTCTGATTTTTCTAATTGGATTCCGGGAAATATAAATCAGACTTATGGAGTTTCCTGTTGGCGTGGTATTGCTGAAACTACAAGTTTAGTTAATAAAAACTCAACTCTTTTTGTACATTCTGGCAGTGGCATTTCCTTTTGGAATGATATTTGGTGTGGACAACTTCTTCTTGCGTCTGTTTCACCTACTTTATATAAGTTATCAAGATACAGGAATGCTAAGATAGCAGACATGGTTTCTTTTGAAGGGAACTGGAAGTTTGATTTCAAGCGTGTCCTAACCAATCAAGAGGTAGAAGAATATGGTGCTCTCATTAATATTATCGGTGACATTCCTCCAGTTCAAGATGTACTGCAAAGATACGAGAAGGTGGAAGCTTCACACCAGGGTATATTCACAGTCAAATCATTGTATGCAGAGATGGTTCTTGAATCTGGTGTTGCTAACTTTCCTTATCAATTCATCGGGAAGCTTGACAATACCTCCAAAGATTAACATTTTAATGTGGTGTCTTTTGCATGAAAAGCTAAATACCATTGACATACTTCAACATAAAGGTATGGATTTGTATAATTCTTGTATTTTGTGTGGAGTGGGTGTTGAGTCGCAAGACCATTTATTTCTACCTTTTGCAAAATTGCATACAAGATTTAAGTAGGTCTTCTACCAAATACGGGATGGGCATGGTTGTTTCCTAGATCGATGAAAAATTTAGCGATTTGTGGCATCATAAACTCTTTTCAAGTAGGAAATTACATATGGGGCTTAATCCCTGCGGCAATTGTTAATACCATTTGGAGGAAAGAAATTGCGGGCGTTTTGAGGATAAGTACCTATACAAAACCGATGATGACTTGATTCGGGATGCTAAATCCTCTGTTTTATCACAGGCGACGGCAGAGGTAACCGTGTTCATTTGAACTTCTCAAGTTCAGTGCTTTCTACATGGGACTCTATCTTTATGTAATCTCTTGCCCAGGTTGTTTTGTTTTTCTTTCTTTTATCTACTAGGTAGAAAAAGATGTACATTCTTATTCTTTTATTAAATTTTCTCTTTCAATCAAAAAAAAAAAAAAAGTAGATACATACAACTTGGTCATAGTTGTGCCTTTTTAGCTCAATGTCGACAAGCCGACAACCACACAGTCTGATGATGTAGGCAAGGAAGAGAATGAGACATTAGAAGGTGAAATTAACTGGTAACCATCGAAGTTTGATGGGAAGGAGAAAGATTATGCTGACGTGTGAAACCAGGTTAATTATTGTTTTTCTCCCCAAATAAGGAAGCCACGTGAGCATTCAGTTTTATCTTAAGAAATAGATAGATACACGGGAGACGCTACACCTAGAGCAAGGATCAAGCTCCTATCAAAAAATTTAAACATTATCAGTGTACGTTGATTGTTAGAATACGGGCATACAACTCAAAACCAATTGGCAATGAGTGGAGAGGCCCTAATGAACTATAAACAGCAGGATCTTGGATAACCCACACAATGTGGGACTAATAATCTCAACATTGATTCTTCAATTCTGTGATTTTGGAGTTTCCAATGGTCATGTTCATGCATATATGTTTTTCAACTAACGTACAAACCGGGGAAGTCTGAAAGTCTTGTTGATATTTATGTATGCTAAAAATCCTTCTTGTGGACAAGCGTGATTATGATAAGATCCTAGTTGCACTCGGCCACAAGACACGGTAGTATTGTTGATAGAAAAGATATAAACTTGACTCCAAATGAAGTCTTTCACAAAGCAACAATAATGTTACTGTATATGAGAAAACCCCTTGGCCCATGTCGACAGTGCCAAGGTTTTCGGTTGGTGGAGCACTACTATATGATGAAAAAACTGGCACCGATCATCTACATTTTCATTCAGTGATTGAGAATTTCTGGATGGTCATGTACTCATGCTCATGCCTTAATTTTACAGCAAACGATGTACAGATTGAGACATTCGTGTGTGTGGACAATCATAAACCAAGATAAGATCGAACTACCCTCAACCACGAGACATTTCTTTCCTACGTATACTGGCTTAACAAAGTATCATCTTCTGTGTTTGATTACTTTTGTCGTTTCTCCTGTTGGGCAGAGAAACTTCATCTCTTGATACATTTTTTTTCTTTTCCTGAGGTTGTGAATTTCTGTAAAATAGCTAGACGGATAAAGTTGACTCCAAATGAAGTCTTTCATAAAAGAAAAAACAACAACAGTGTTATTATATATTGTACCCCCTCATATGAAGATTTGGTTCATCTTGCAACTGTCTTTCAATTTCCAAAAATGTTGTTACAAGTAATATTTGCGTTGTCTTTGGTTTCAACGTACAATGCTGGTGTTTTTTTCTTTTGAATATTCATCGTCTTCTTTAAATCACAAAAAACAGTTACATGCAGTAGAAGAAGAAGTAGAGTCACTCTTGAAATGGAAATCAACCCTTCGTAACCAACCCCATTCCTACCTCCACTCCTGGAAAAGAAGTTCAATTGCCAATACAACGAGTCCATGCAAGTGGTTCGGAATCACTTGCAACAACGAGGGAAGCGTCACTGAATTGAATTTAACTAATTCAAATTTACAAGGTACTCTCCAAAATTTCAACTTCTCATCTTTCGCGAACTGTGTTAGTCTTTACTTGAGCAACAACAAGCTCTTCGGAGTCATTCCTTCTCAAATCGGTAGTCTTTCAAAACTTACCCACTTTAATCTATCCATGAATAAGTTTTCGGGACATATCCCACTAGAAATAGGATTCCTCACAAATATGAGTTTGTTGGACATTTCTGGTAATCAAATTGGTGGTTCAATTCCTGCTTCTATATGTAACCTTGGTAACCTAACCACTCTGTATCTTTATAGGAATAAATTGACTGGTTGCATTCCACGAGAAATCGGAAAGTTAGAGTCTCTTGTTGACTTGGAGTTGAGCACAAACAATCTCATTGGTCAAATCCCTACTTCTATCTGTAACCTTAGCAACCTAAATATTTTATACCTTCATACAAATAAACTATCTGGCAACATTCCTCAAGAAATCGGAAAGCTAGAGTCTCTTGTTGACTTGGGGTTGAGCACAAACAATCTCAATGGTTTGATCCCCGCATCAATATGTAACCTTAGCAACCTAAATACTCTGTACCTATTTGAAAATAAGTTGTCTGGTTATATTCCTATGGAAATCGGAAAGCTAAACTCTCTTACAAGCTTACAATTGTACACAAATAATCTCATTGGTCAAGTTCCTATCTCTTTATGCAAATTGACTAATCTCAGAAATTTAAGTATCTTTGAAAATCATCTCTCTGGTACCATTCCTCAAGATATCGGGAGGCTACAGTCTCTTTCTGATTTACAACTATCAAGAAACAATTTCTCTGGTAAAATCCCCATTTCTATATGTAATTTGAGCAACTTGAACACTCTGTTCCTTTTTGAAAATCAACTTTCTGGTCCAATTCCTCAAGATGTCGGAAAACTAAAATATCTTACTCGCTTAGAACTGGGCACAAACAATCTAATCGGTTCAATCCCTACTTCTTTATGTAATATTAGCAGCCTAAAAAGCTTAGTCCTCTATGAAAATCAACTTTCTGGTTCAATTCCTGAAGAAATCGGGAAACTAAATTCTCTCATGATTCTCGAATTGTCAACAAACTATCTGACTGGTCCAATCCCTTCTTCTATATGCAATCTTAGCAAACTCCACATTTTGTACCTTCACAAGAATCAATTATCTGGTGCCATTCCTCTTGAGATTGCAAGGCTAAGCTCTCTTTCTGTCTTTGGAATACACAAAAACAGTCTTGTTGGTCAAATCCCTGCTTCTTTTTGTAATTCGACAGTTGGAATGCTACAACATCTCTATCTATATGATAATCAGCTTACCGGGCCAATACCCGAACAACTTGGAGAATGTTCAAATTTACTCGAATTAGATTTGAGCACAAACCGTTTGAGTGGAAGTATTCCAGTTACGATTGGAAATTTGATTTCAATACAGATCCTATTGGATCTCAGCCAAAATGAGTTGAGTGGAGAAATACCGTCAGATTTTGGAAAATTAAACAAACTGGAAAGCTTAAATTTGTCCCACAACAAACTTTCGGGTTCAATCCCACATTCATTTCTTGAAATGCTCAGCTTGACTACTGTCAATATTTCATACAATGAGTTGAGTGGTCCTATTCCAAACATCAAGGCGTTTAAGGATGCTCCCTTTGATGCATTGAAGAACAACAGTGGTTTATGTGGTAATCACTCTGGAGGTATTAAGCCATGTAACTCGTCAGTTATCATCGGAAGAAAGAGAGACAAACCAAGACTTGCTGTGATAATTTTAGTTCCTCTGTTTGGTTCGTTGTTTCTTTTGTTCACATTTCTTGCTATCTATTTTTGCTTGCGAAAAAGACTAGTCGTAAGAAATATCGAGCAGGCAGATCAACCTACAGCTACAAACCCCAGAAGAAATATATTCTCGGTAGAGAATTATGACGGGAAGCTGGTGTTTGAAGAAATAATTGAAGCAACGGAAAACTTTGATACCAAATATTGCATTGGGGCGGGAGGATATGGGAGCGTCTACAAGGCGAACCTATCGACAGGTCAGGTTGTTGCTGTGAAGAAGCTTCACTCGTCAGATGAAGATTCCAACATAATTGATCATAAATCTTTCGAAAGCGAAGTTCACGCATTGACCGAAATCCGGCATAAGAACATTGTAAAGCTCTTTGGTTTCTGCTCAAGTGTAGAGCGACAAATCTCATTTTTGATTTATGAGTTTGTAGAGCGGGGGAGTTTGAAAAACATTTTATGCGATGCGGAACAGGCGGTAGAGTTCGATTGGATAAAGAGGCTAAGATTCATCAAGGGAACAGCTAATGCACTTGCTTACATGCACCATGATTGCATTCCACCAATAGTTCATAGGGATATATCTAGCAACAATGTCTTGTTGGATTTGGAATATGAAGCGCGTGTTTCTGATTTTGGTACTGCAAGGATGTTGAAGCCAGATTCCTCTATCTGGACATCACTTGCAGGAACATATGGATATGTTGCTCCAGGTACTATAATACTTATTGCTATCTACCAAATTTCACATCCTTTTCTCTTTAATTTTTTTTGTTACTAATGATTAATGTTGTTGCAGAACTGGCCTATACAATGAAGGTAACCGAGAAGTGTGATGTTTATAGCTTTGGAGTACTTGTGATAGAAGTACTACACGGTAGACACCCATCTGAGATTATCACATTACTCTCTCCTGAGCTCCTTCCAGCATCGTCTTCAACTTCGACTTCCAATGTTACGGTGACAAATATAATGCTGAAAGACATCTTAGACGAGTGCCTTGAAGCACCAACGGATGCTGTGAAGAAAGAAATAATGTACTTTGTGAAGGTTAGTCTCTCATGCTTACGTGGTGATCCACGTACTCGGCCAACGATGCAACAAGTATCTGCAGAGCTATCACGATCAGCTCAGAGTAGGCCAACTTCTGGAAAGCCCTTCGAAGCTGTTACATTGGGAGACCTACTGACGGGGGATTTGTAAGAATGATGTGCAACTAAACCGTCCGTATATCTTCATTTCACTTGTTTCTTCTTTAATTATCCAGTTAAGAATGTTGTTTTACTTTCAATAAAAATAATCTACATTGTTCGCGTTTCAAATGGTTCTGAAAAGAAGTCAATAATGCATAAAGACTGCTCAGAGTAAACAGATATCACATTCATTGTTCTTGGGGGAGCCTACTGATTGACTCGAATGCTGGTGTAACTAACTTTTCTTCTTAATTTTATCTTTCAAGCTACGTTTGCATTTTAACTAGAAACACCAAAGGACAAAGAACAATAATTTTTTCTTGCCGATCACATAATAAAGACTAGGATACTATTTTGATGCTAAGATGATTAATATTTCTAGATTTAATTAACTCTAACCGGAATCTAATTAACATTAGGAAACCGAAGGATGGTTGTAGACTAAAATGCAACTCTATGCCCATTGAGGAAAATAGGAGCTCTAGTAGTAATTTCTTATTTGGTGTGATTGGCAATTAACCTCTTAAACGGAGACGAACGACTAGTGCAAGTGTAACCTATGTTTATGGTGTCGCATGAGGGGGTAAGGCATTTTCCAAATTGAAGTGACTCTTCACAATCATAGAATTGTTAAAATTAGCAAACCACGACCAAATATTAACTTGAGCTTAAGAAATTTTACAAAAACTGGTAACAGACGATCCGGAGCCTATGATGAAAAAACTGGCACCGATTATCTACATTTTCATTCAGTGATTGAGAATTTCTGGATGGTCATGTAGTCATGCTCATGCCTTAAGTTTGAAGCTTATTATTAGGGCGTCACATTCCAATAGAGAGGCTTCACCTAATAAGACAAAAATTGGTCATTCATAAGTAATTTCGAAAACCCCTTATATAAAATAATTTTATAATGACTAAGCAACCCTTATCTAGTTAATATTAATTTTTTTTAATTAGCTAATGATTAATGAACTTTCTATATGGTTTCACCTATTTGCCACCCACATTTTTCCTATTTGCCACTCATCTTAAAATTTCTCACAATTCTACATTTTCATTTGTATTTTTTCCTATTTACCAGTTACCACCCATAAAAAGTCAAATATAGTTCGACTATAACTATCCTTATTTGTCTTGTTCATCACTAATCCTCAAAAGTCTCATGTTATTTTTTTCAAAATCTACGATGATGACACTGAGCCTAGCAAATCAATTGTTTAACTTTCACACATGGCCTTAAAACCAATATTACGGCTGTTAAGCAAATAGAAGTGATGAACATAAGCCTTTCCTCTACCCGAGTACATCCGTTGATGAATCATCCCATTCCAGTCATCCAATATTATTCGACTAAATCAACTATAAGTCAAAGTCGTCCATCAATGAATCAAATTGGCTAATGAATAATGATTCTCTCTTTACGTGCGCCATTAATCCTCCTTTGAGGATTTTCTAATTAGATCCGAACAGACAAAAAGAGATTAGTATCTAATAAGATCTTTAAAACAGTATTCTTTAATTTGCTTCTAGTAATTTTCTAACTCCAGATTGTGTATTGTATACGATCATCCACGTGATGCAGCTAAAATGTATATGGAAATGACTTTCTCGGCTAAGAACTTAAGAACGCTTTATAGCACGAGGAAGTATCAATCGCTATAGAAAGCATCCAAGCACTCTATACATATCATCATAAAATGGATCCATTAAGTGAACCGGTCACTCATAACTTCTTCAAATTAAATGAAAACTTGCCCCGGGGAAGAAGTAATCCATTGCCATCAACCATAAAACACTGTTACACATAGTTCGTCATCATAAAACAATTCAACTCCTCTTTTTGTGATCGGCAGGTGGAGATGGTGGCGGGTGAAAGAGATGAGGATGGAAGTGACGGTCGTGAAAAAAAGAACAGTTGCTTTGTTTTTAGGGTTAGTTTTTTTTGAGTTCAGTATTCGGGTAGTTTTAGTGGTGGGTGTGAATAAAAAGTCAATGGGTAGTATTTATGATATATTCTAAAATATATGAGTGGTAAATAAGATAAATGGATGTAGCAATTAAGGTGGGTGGCAAATAGGAAAAGTGTGGGTGGCAAATAGGTGAAACCTTCTATATACTTGGAGAATTTTGGGAGTAATTTCTTTTCATGGGAAGAAAAGTTAGAGAGGAGTAAAAAAAAAAAAAATTGGAGATGTTTTTTCAAAACCTAGATTTTGATTTACTCAATCAAAATGAATGAAACCAATTTATCACTTTCACCTAGTTTGTATTTTAGACCGATTTATAGTTAGATTTTTCCATTCATAACCAACCATAAGACTAATTTACGGTTAGGTGGTGATGAACTTTTAACTGAGAAAATTGAAAAACCCGAACCATAAACCAGTTACGGTCGGGTTCTTGGTATCTCGGAGCCAACCGTAATTCATTATGTCAATTTAAAGTGTTTTCAGAGAATATATACGGGCTAGATTTCAGAATATAAATGGCTAGATTTCTAAAATTCTTGGACACCATCCATTATCCTTATCCCTAACACTCGACATAAAATATTTATTTATCCTCCTAACACCTAATTTGAGATCCACTGCCATTAGTAACAACCGGGAGAGAGAAAAATAATAGACCGTTCGCCACTTTCGGCAGCACCGTCTCTACTTTCTACGGTTAGTTCTTGCTACCACTTCTTCTTTGCTCGTACTGTTCCTCCTTTCCTCTCTCTTCATCACCAGTTTTAGATCTCTTCCCCTAGCAGAGAGAAAGAATGATTGGAATTATCACAATCAAAACTGCAAAACGTTTGGAAGTAGGAACTTTGCTTAATCCCACCTTGAATGCAGTTGAGGTGATTAACTTTTCTTTTGTTGCATTTTGTAATCTGATATTATCACTTGAATTCAATAAGTGCCGAAGGAATTTGAGGACTGTAACGGATTCTATAGAGGCTAGTTCAGTTTCATATTCACACTAAAGGATTGCTTGATTTCTGGAAATTTACGGTTCGGTTTGGGTCTTTGTCGAAACCAACCGTAAATGTGTTACGGTTAATTTATTTAAGATCAAAACTAACTGTAAAGTTAGTTTGAAAATCTCAAAAAAATATCTAACACAGAGATTTTTACGTTTAGGTTTCATGTGCGTCGAATTTGTACGTAAATTCAACGGTTAGGAGTTTTCTAGTTTCCTAACCGTAACCGAATTTGTACGTAAATTCAACGGTTAGGAGTTTACGGTTAGTAAATGTAAATTAACCATAAGCAAATCTGCAATCCTAATTTTTTTTTCTCTTGATTTCAGTCAATTTAACCTATTTAAAACACAAAAAGGAGAAGAAAAAAAGGTGAGGCTTTTCGAATCTAAAATAATTAGGTTGAGGAGGAGAAAGAAGAAAAGAAGAGGAGCAGTTTTTTTATTGGAGTTAGAATAGGAAAGATTAGGTTTTTACGTTTTTAAATTTTTATTTTACTTGAAGGGTAATATAGACATTTTGTATTTGTATTAGGATATCCCATAACCACTTTTTGGACACTAAGAATCCAAGTGAAGCCCCTCTATTGGAATGTGACGCCCCAATAATAGCCTTCTTAAGTTTACAGCAAACGATGTACAGATTGAGACAGTCCTAGTAAGATTTTCTAAAGATTTTTCACATTCGTGTGTGTGGACAACCATAAACCAAGATAAGATCGAACTACCCTCAACCATGAGACATTTCCTACGTATACCGACTTAACCAACTCTCATCTTCTGTGTTTGATTACTTTTGTCGTTTCTCCTGTTGGGCAGAGAAACTTCATCCCTTGATACATTTTTTTTTTCCGAGGTTGTGAATATAATGCTCCTTCTCCTGTTAGGCACCCATCTGAGATTATCACATTACTCTCTCCTGAGCTCATTCCAACATCGTCTTCAACTTCGACTTCCAAAGTTTACCGTGAAAAATATAATGCTGAAAGACATCTTAGACGAGTGCCTTGAAGCACCAACGGATGTTGTGAAGAAAGAGATAATGTACTTTGTGAAGGTTGGTCTCTCATGCTTACGTGGTGATCCACATACTCGGCCAACGATGCAAGAAGTATCGGTGGAGTTATCACAATAAGCTCAGAGCAGGCCATCATTTGGGAAGCCCTTTGAAACTGTTACATTGGGAGACCTACTGACACGGGACTCGTAAGAATGATGAGCAGCTAAATCGTCTGCAGATATTCCCTTCACTTGTCTTCTTTAATTATTCAGTTTCGAATACTGTTAAGAATATCCATGAAGTTCTTGTTTCAAATGTTGTGCAAGGACTATTCCGAGCCAAAGTTTTGATGATGTAGCCTATGGTAATCAAAATTTTGATGATTAAACAACTAGATCCTATCTGAATATAAAATCTGATGCTGTAAAAAAAATCTTTGCAGATATTCATGGCAGACTCTCTACAGAAAAAATCTTTGCAGATATTCTTTGGTGATTTTCTCAACATTCTTCGCATCGCCTACCTTTTGAAAGGGACGCTATTCCGCTCTGGCCAACTTACCCATAAAACTGTACAATGGATTGAGCTTCCATATGAAGTTACCCTTCTTCCAACTTTAAATACTGCTTTTTTTCTTTTCTTTTTCTTTTTTGACAAAAATATGCCCAACAGTTAGCATATCACGGACGATACATATTAGATGTGATTGTATCTGCCTAGCTAGCCAGTCAAGTCTAATGGCTTTATGGGAGCAGATTGCTTTTCCCATAGCAGTGAAACACCTGAAAATTTAAACAAAACCCTTGAAATTGAGTTAATCTGGTAGATATTAAGCAGAGGAGCAAAGTTAGACAAGACAGAGCTGCGATGCAGTCTCCTAACATGAACATACTGTGGTAGGACTGTAAAACCATTATAAGCGTGGTTAACCATGAAGCACTTATGCTATCATACATATTAATGAAAATAGATAAAATCAAACATATTCCAACTCGAACTAGTTCCTCAACTTGGCAGAATTAATTTCTGCAGCAGCAATGGCGCAGTCCTCCAAGTGATGGTGGTAAAAGAAAACAGCTACCAGGTGCAGAATATTGAGCCCGGCATGGAGCAACACACTCCTGTGTATCCTTGCATTTTAGATTCAGCAAATGACAATCATGTGGCGGGGATACATCTACGTTCACATAAATATAAATATTCTTAGAACTCATGTATAAATAAACACACAATCCCATTGTAGTAGTTAAATTGTTAAGAGTTGAATGAAAGTAATAAACAGAATATAAAGAATCCAAATAATAAAAAATATGTAAATTTGTAAGAATACAATATATAACAAAAAAAAAATACCAACCATTAGTTACTCTACCGGCACTCGCAAATGTGGAAACCAAAATAAAACCGATGAAAACAATGAGAGAGAACTTTTTCAGAGAAGCCATAGCTTAGCTTTTAAGAATTGGAATGGCTTACGGGGTGTAGATTTACTTATGTTCTTTCCCCAGTATTTATAAACAGACACGATTACAGACCATCACAAGTGATACCTGCAAAAAAAAAAATGAATAATAAGAAAACACAATATACATATCAGATAATGAAGAAGTGACAAAGTAAGAGAGACGATTTTTTAGACATTCATATTCAATCAATGTTACACAATGAACATCGAACGCAGGTTCACTGAAGCCTGAAGATTGCAGATTACCAATTGTTACTCTCAATTTTCTAGCATTCATGTGGATCATGCATCCTCATTTGAGGTAGACATTATATGCTTTAAACCCAAATTCCAGGTCTCAATTGATACCCAAATCCACTACCATGGTTAGTATGAATAAATACCACAGATTGGCCCTGTTAATGTAAGTCAAACTGCACAGAATTCCGAACAATCGACAAACTTTGTGCTACGCCCTAGCTAAAGCAAGCTTCCTACTCTAGCTATTGCACAAGGGTCTAGGGTTCAAAGTTTCAAATTGAATTGGCATATTAATCTAGCATCTAGTGCACTCTTGTAGAAAAAAAGAAAAGGTTGAATAGGCACCTGCTGGAAGCAATGACAACACAATCTCTAGAAAGAAGAAACCCCCGCGCAAATGCTTTGCCAAGTCCCCTGGTACACCTATTAGAAAACGGGAAGTCCAAAATGTTCATAACATGCAGAGATAAGCACAACACTTCCCTTCTTTAAAATGGAACAAAAGTTTATTGCCTAAACTTCTTTGTAATCCTAAAACTACAATCAAATTTTAGGCAGATGATAGTTCTCTGAGGCATTTTATCAAACAGGAATTGACCAAACCAATATTTTTGACCATAGAGCAAATTTGATCAGGTGAGTCGAAAAACATGATAGAAGAGACACAAAACTTGTATCAATCAAATTGAAGAATTAGTTCCATGACAATTTGAACATTGGAATAGAAATTACTAAGTTTCTGTATCCCAAAATAATAGAATCAATTTCACAATAACACGATTAAAATAAAAAATCCACAAAATTTCACCCAAAATAATAGAATCATAACCACTAATCCAAAAAAAAAAAAAAAAACTCCAAAAATCAAATTGATCTGTATAAACTAACCGTGATATCAATCAAAAGTGAAAAATGAAGCAACTAAATGGAAATGAAACATGCAAGCACACATCTAAGCAAACCTAAATCAAATCACAGAAAACTGAAGTTAGATCACCTACCAAAGAGAACTTCACTGATTTAGTGCAGGAGAATTCAGAGATTAAAACGGTGAGCTCCCGACGGTACTCTCTTGATCAGACGAATTCGGAAATGAAATTAAAACCCCAAAGTCTCTTCCTCTGAGACTGAGTTCTATTAGATGAGAAGAGAGAGTCGAGATGAGAGAG